>KK113664.1:316683-358816 GCA_000611955.2 Stegodyphus mimosarum | reverse complement strand
CATGTATAATATATATATGCAAAAAATTTCGGCATGTATATATATATATATATATATATATGCCGACATTTTTTGCATATTTTATTCGGATTTTTGAATTTTACTTCTGCTGAATTTTATTTCTGTCGTGTCTTTGTCAATTTGATTCGGTTATTTCTTTCTTATTTCTGAGCTATATATGTAGAGTCCATGTGGGTGGCAGAAATTAAATCTGGGGAGCTTCTTGATTAAGAAAGACATTTTAATGGACCAGAACGCACACAAATACACACACCGCTCACAAACTACAAGATGCAACATACTAATGGAACATCTGGTTTTTGAATTTTAATTCTTGTTCCCAAATCTAAGAGAGCATTCTTAATAACTCTAACCAAAGTCTATATTACTCTGATTTAATGTCATGCCAATTATTTAATTTTTTCTCAATTGCTACATATATATAACAGAATTTTGAATGTACTATTATAATTAAATTATTTGAGATGGTTCACCATCTAATTTTGGATGAACAGAAACACAAAGGTTTTCCTGGGGGGAGGAGGGATTCAACTGAATTAGATCTACCTCCTCTTGACAACATTGAACCAGATTTTGATTGAATTCCTGCATCTACTTTCTATACTTTTTATATTTCTGTTGTTTTTGTAAACTGTTCTGGTTTGAAAACAATTAGTTTATGTTTTTAATTGGGAAGTTATAGGATTCTACTGGTTTTGCTTTTATTTCTTTTGCGTCTTTGTGAATTAGGTTCTAAATTTCTTACTTTTTTATCTCTCTCTTATATATATATGTATAGACCCACATCTTACCGGGTTTAAAAGTTCTTACCTAGCCTTTATTTTCGAAACTGTTGGTCTTAGTCAGATACTTTCAATTACAAAAGCTTTTTAAATGACGAAAATGCTCATGTTTGGAAATATCAAATTAAAATGAATTTCGACAAATAAGGAAGGAATAAGGAAATAAGTTTCAAACTTCTTATGAAAAGATAAAAATTATGAAGTATTTGAAGTATGAAACCAAGTTTTGTTGTACGGAAAGTTTGACTCCTGTACGACAAAAATTGATTGGAATATTTCAGTTTAAAATTTGCTTTTTTTTGTGTAATTTTCAACTTGCTTTCATGGATGGATTAATTATGTTAAAACAATTTTTGAAAATAGGTTTAATGAAGTGCAGTAAACAAATGTGTACAATTTAATGAGCTGTACAAGAAAGTCATGCGAGTTTATTTTCCACACGAGTTTCTTTTTCTTATTTTATATTTACTCATGGCGTCCATATAAGTTTATTTTTCACGTATGCACTTAAGACAATTTGTCAAGTAATTAGTTGTTAGGTTCAACTTTCTACGTTAAGTGACTGTTATTAAACTTTTTCTGTTGGTTAGTAAATTTTGCATTCTTTATTCATGATCTAAATACTAATTTAGGATAAGTTTCTTTATCACTATGTCAGTAAATACTGAGGATTCATTAGATGTCCTGTTGATTCTCGACTTTCACGCAATCTAGAAATATTGAACATAATTTATGGAAAAGCATCTATATGTGTCGTTTGTAAATTTTGCTCTTAATTATTAAACAGCTGTCAGTGTTATGGGTTTAGCCCAGAAATTTCAGTCTTTGATTATTATTCGAAAATGACACTCTCAAATTGTACTTTGACTCCTTTACTTCCAATAAACATATGTGGAGCTAAAAAGAAAAGTTACAGGCATAAACATTTGCAAAATAATTATTGGGAAAGGAATACTTTACCCCTAGAGTGTAGACAGATAGCACTAGTAGCGTAGCAGTAGTTGTGCGGGTATACAAAGTAAGTTCGCACACGCGGCAGAGCGATTAAAATGGCAATACATTTAGAAAAGTGTTCTGGCTTGGAGGTGTGAGCAGTGATTCGTTATCCTGAGAGAGTATCCTGTAGTGTAGCTATGTTGATTCTTCCGACCGTTATTTTTGCACTTTGACAAGATTACATGAAGCCATCCGACCCATGTGCGCCCTGGCGTGCTGGCCAAACTCATGAATAGATGTCAAAGTGAGAAGTCTACAGTCACCCCCATATATACCAAATTTAGCTCCCAGTGATTATTTCCTTTTCCTGAAATTGAAGGAACATTTATCTGGGATTAAGTTCTCTTCAGGCAGTGATGTGAAAACAGCTGCCTAGAATTGTCTCAAAGAACAGGGACGTGATTTCTGTCAAGCCAAGTTAAACGAGTTGGTCCTACCTTAGGATAAATATCTCAATACATCTGATGATTATGTGGAAAAAAATGATAGGCAAGTAAGCCTCTTAGTACTTCTCTTGTATTTTTTGTCTACTATTAATAAATAACTTTTAATGGCCTTGTAACATTTTTTTTCTGGATCATCCCTCATACATCCAACTCATATAATATAGGAACATCCCTCATACATCCCTCATACATCCAACTCATAGGAAATATAAGGATCTAGCAGAAAGTTTCACGTGTAAGTGATGGGAAAGCCATCTTTCGAAACGAAATTTTAAGTCCATAACTCTTGGAGGGTTAAAAGGATTACTCTAAAAGAATTTGCAATAATAAGTCAGATCCATAAATGTATAAGAATAACTGTTATTAGGCATTAAGCACTCCGAGTTGGTAGTTTTGAGCGAGTTAAGTGCAATTTTAACAAAATAAATGTGTGTACTTAAACTTAACGAATCAACATGTGCAATAACCTGGAAAAGACATTCTAAAACACCATACTATTTTTTATATTTTTTTCACCTCGGGTCATATAATACATACATTTACAACCCGGCCTTAACATATTCTGACTTGCCTCGTGATTTAATAATGTAAAAATAAAAAATAAATTTTAATGTGCCCAATATTTATACCCCAGTTTTATGCAAACGCAGTATTACTTTTGAAATTAAAACGAAACTTTTAGGTACTAGTTTTGACAAATGAGGTTTATAACCGTTGCATGCTAACCTTCATACATCATCATCATCGTCATAGTGGGAGTCAGTAAGTCCATTTCATGAAATATCCTTTAGAATTACATTTTAGGATATGATTATTCACAAACATAAACTAATGAAAAAATGTGAGCAATATTTCTGCACATTTTTGTCCAGTCGTGTATGATTTAGACATTAACTTTCAAAATTCGACGTACTCCACCTCTTTCTTTTCTTTATAACTCTTTAATCCTTAAACTTTTCAAGTTTGATGTGTTCGTCAAATAACGCTGCATAATTGCATCCGACTGCAACTAATTTTCGAATAACTGCCATGTCTACAAGAAGATAGACTAAATACTAAATTTCCTTTCAGGCAACCTACATAAATTAGGCAGCGACATGTAGCTCGAAAAGGGCGTATGGATGTTTTAAAGAAATATGCTGGATGAATCTCTATTGAACGAACGAAGAAATACAGAAAAAATGATAAACAACTTAACGTTGCATACATGTTCTTAGTTGCATACATTTATTACACTTTAGAAAAGTCCCAAGACTTGATATAAAGACATAAGAATAATATCTTTACAGCTTTTCATACGACTTTAACTCCTCTCTGTGCAACTCTCTTCTTCTTTCTGCATGTATTAACATCGTGATCCAATAATTGCAACTCTTATGATTTTACCTATTCTTTAATTATAAGAAAGGAGAAAAACAGTTCCAAATTATAAATTATTAAATTTTAGCATATAATAATTTATTAATGCATAATAAAATCACTACTCATATATTACATATTTATAAAATAAATTAAAATTTTATTATGATACTATTTTTGCGAATTTGAAAGCTAACTTTTCTTATTTGTTTTTTAATCTTCATACGTACACTCGTAGCAAGACAAAGTGAATTAATGTCCCACTAAGACAAAATGAATTAATGTCAAAACTTAGTGTAGAAATATCAGTATAGAAGAAACTATATTAAATTTATTTCAGTGATTGAAAATGCTTTCAGGTGATTAATGCCTGCTCTGAACAGCCTGCCGTTTTCCTTTGATGATCTTCACCGGTTGTCTTGGATGACCGGAAGTTTACTTTGAAAAAATCAGAGCGATCAAAGCAGGCGTGACACCTGAATAATGGTGCATGGAATAATGGAAGAGGACCTCGGTTCTATTTTGTTGGTTTTCGGAATACGAGGTAATGATTAAGAGGAACAGGCGGGGACATTTGTATTCCGACGGTAGAGGTGAAATTCTTGGACCATCGCAAGACTAACTACTGTGAAAGAAGAAATTAAGTATTGAAGAATCTGCATAAATGTATGTACATTTCTAGCATTGTGATAAAACAACAGTACCTAGAGCCATCCGATTTTCAATAACGTGCATCTCCACCCGAATATGGCCATATGGAAGCCCAAATCTGGAAGACCAAATTTGGAAGTTCTTTAATTATCTATTTCATATTTTGTAAAACATTTATGAGTTTTTGATTAAGAAACTGAACGATTTCAGTGCGAGCAATGACAATACTGCACGTAAAAAAAACACATTTTTATCTCCAGCGCACGGGACTGTGTATCGGACATTCTAAAGATATGCTCATTTTAAAATTATTTTGTGATATTGTTGCTGAATTGAATTTTATAGTTTAAGTGCGAGGAACATGATATTTAATAAATGAAGGTAACACACAAAATGGTAAAAAAACTCCTCTTTGGGCGTAATTTAAAATCTGAAAGCCTTCATATTTTTTATTATTTTTCTTCCTTTATATTTAATGAAATTATTTACACTTGGATTGAAGTACTGAGGGCATAACATATCACTACCTTACATTATTTCGAATCATTAAAAGGCCGATAAAAAGAGCTTTAGAAAGTAGATTTATTTAAATATTTTTCTAATTAATATTAAATTTAAAACTTAAAATTTATTTTGTTGATTAAAACGTGTTTCATGTATTTATTTAAAAGACATTTACAGGAAATTATGTAAACGGCTGTCTGCATTTCTTTGCACGAGTGAATTAGATTGGCTGCTTATTGAAGAAGTTAAACAAAAAGAATCATCGAAATGTTTGTAAATTGCATTTAGGCAGCTGAAAAGGACAATTCTGTATCTATACCACCGAACTAGTCCTGCAAAAATTTACAAACATTACACTGATTCTTGTTCTTTAACTCCTTCAATAATCGTTAGAGGGCGTGTTATTTTAGCCTAGAATTTCTGCTTTATGCTCGATTAAGATATGTGAAGGGAATAACTATTCTTATTTTAAGTGCAATAATTACACGGCGTTGTTTTTCATGTTAACTATTTTTTATTTATTTTACATTATTTGAATGAAAAACTCAGTTTAATTAAATCTTCGAGAAAGTGTACTGAAGATGGGTGAAAAATAACTCAAAATCATTTCATATATCTTCCCCCATTCCACAGTTTCACTTTGCGCTTTCATAGCTTGATTTCTCACGAGATGATTCGTTTTGGCCCCTGAGGCAAGAAAATCTAAGAAGGCCCCATCAGGATCTAAAATATAGATGAGACGGGGCAAACATAAGCTACGCCAGTTCCCTGAATACTTAGGCACACATTGAAGAGGGAATGGATAGCTACAGAAAATAAATAAAACGAGATAAAATACAGAGCTCACTCAGTACGTGGGAATGTAGCTCTGGGAATTTGGGACGCAATCCCACAACCCCCATTCCTCTCTCCTGGGCACTTTATGGCTATGGTCTGTTCCGCATATTGAAAGATTTCATGGAATGTAATCTACGACTTCTGGACAGGTAATTAATTTTATATTTTTCTAATAGACAAATTTCTATTGAAATTCTGTATAGATGGACTGAATCTTATTAACTGAATTCTTAAACATTCGTAATAAAATAGGTTAGTCCATTCTAGCCCATTCGTGTTTCATTTGGAACAATATGAACCTTAAAATAAGATAAAATATAGTTATTTTGAACTGATTCTTACATGTCTGGTTTTCACTTTCAATTCTCGGGAAGAAAAGAAAAACATCGTAAACACTGCCATACGGAATTTGGCAACAAAGCTTCAAGACTGCAGCAGGTAGGGGAAAGTTTATTGCATTACAAACAAACTGGCGTCAGGATTATTGGCATATATATTCCTTGTTCATGATGTATAAACCAGTTCTCTCCATTAGATGCTCAAAGCCGTTTTAGATGTCATTGGTCAAAATACTGATATCTTTGTCAGGACAACAGAACTTCAAGATCTTCAGGAACAGCCAGGATTTCAGGATGTTGATGATACAGAACAATTATGTAATCGAGGCGTAATGACAAAGATAGAAAAGCGTCTAGGACACCAGGACTGTAGTCTTACGAATGAGAATCACATCCTGTCACACTTGAAAAGAGGAGAAAGTGTAAACACATTTTATATATTTCAAGGTGGTTACAATTTACTCAATAGTTTATGGATTTCAAGGTACATTGCAAATTTTTTATACATCATTATGTTAACATTATAAGGTATTTCTCCCAAATTCTTATCATACTTTCATGGTATAATGGCCAGCACACTCCGAACGTATTCGAGAGATCCGAAGTTTGGATCCCGGTTAGGGCGTTGCACATTTTTCATGTATCCTGCTTCGAAATAACTAATGTCTCTACAGTGACGCCCGAACTTAATTAGTGATGGATGATGTTTGTTCAGCACCAGGACTTTACGATTGGGTCCCCTAATCCCCAGTCGCTCTTTAAAAGGGGGATTATGTAAGGTATTTCTCCTGCCTTCTTTGCATGCCTTCGTGGTGCAACGATCAGCACACTCTGCGCGTATTCGAGAGCTCTGATGTTTGAGTTACGGCGACGGCATTTCTCAACGTAATGTCTCTACAACATGAGGAACACTGGAAACTATTACCGTCTCTTTTTTCAGACTGTCTGCTTATCATTCCTATTGTAGCTTGTATTATGTCACATATTTTTTGCATTATTGGAGATGGGTATTTTTTGCATTATTGGAGATGAGTATTTTAAGTTAGAAAATGTCTGTATTGCTGCTTGCTAGTTTGGTAGTACGAAAAAATTGTGATTTTTCCCCTTTTTATTTCAGTAATACTGGCTATTGCAAACTTAATAGCTGTTACTTCAGCTTTAAAATAGTGTTACTCTGGAAAACTATTATTTTTAAACCTGACCTATTTCTTAAGGTTGTAGAACAAACAAGTACTACAGTTCCAGTTCTCAGTTTTTCAGGGATCGATATAAGCTACTAGATAACTTAGAGCAACATAAGATATTTTTATTTTCATTCCTAAGTATATGTTGCACCTAGACGTTGTATATACGAATAGTTTTCTTTCTAGTTTTCTGCTTGGTGAACTGTGGTGTGATATGCTATGCGGTGTGATTCAATTCCAGAACTCGTATCCTCATAACATCTTCTTTTGCTAATGTATGAAGTTACTGAACAGCAGGGAAACGCAATATTCTTGATGTTTTTTGTAGCATTTTTCAAACTTTAGGAGAAATGCCTTGAATGGTAGCCGATATTTTTCCTTCGTACTGTCAGAATACTGGTCCAGGCCACTAAACCGTAATTCTGAGATCATAGTTTTCTTGTTATTCTCGATATTTATGAAATCCATCTTTCAAAGGGTTTCATAGTTTGGGAAACAGAATAAAACGTCTGGAGGGTGGATCGAAGAATAGGTTGGATGTTTGAGCGCGTGCAGTCGGTTAAGAACTGCGTTACAGTGAGAAAACGCCAGTGCCTTACTAGTGCCAACTGTATTGCAATGAGAACGTGCTAGAGTATGTCAAATGAACTTCAAATTTGACAGCTCAGTCGAAGGTTCGAATCCAGCAAACGCGCTTGTGCATGAGCGTTTTCGTGAATTTCCCCATGTGTAACATATACCGAGCCAGCTTCCTATGGAACGTCCTCCGCGAAGGCATCCCTTTCCTTAGGCAGATGGCCGTCAAATGCTTTGCAATAGTCAGAATAAACCCATAAGGTGTAGTGTAGCTTGTTATTCTCTCTCTGTTCCTCGTTATGTTTATGTTAATTTGAATTAACATGCTTTTGATTACCGATTTCATAACTGGAAAAGCCTTCACATTCCCACATTATTATTTGTGTTTCCAAAGATAAATAACGTAGCTGCTATTTGACCAAAGTGAAGTATTTTTGCATAAATTTTAGTAGAATATTAGCAAAATGTAGTAATTTATTAACGCACTTGGTATTTTAAGCATCATCTCACAAGAAACTGATTTAATATTACTTGAGTTACAATCACTTTCATATAAATTGTGATTATGCAAGGATAACAATGAGAAAAATTAATATGAGCCTTATTTCTTCGAAACATACAAAGCTTTCTGTAAATTTATGTTATCAATTTAAAGATTTTTGGCCTAGCATTACGATATTAAACATTTGACATTGCAACACATGTTTCTTTTAATCATTTTATTATTAATCAGACTCGTCTAATTATGAAATTTCATGAATATAGCATCGCGAAATATTAAAAGTTTTTCACAAAAATTTTAATTAAGATCAATCAGAAAATTATTTTTTAACATTAAGATTGTAAAATTTAATATTCACAGGACGTAAAAAATGTTTCTAAATATTTGTGAAAAACAAAATGAGATTTTTAATAAAAATGTGTTTAACTGCAGTCACGTCTTTATTACAAATTCTGTTGAGCTAATTCACTTTAATACGTTTCCTTACAAAAGTTAATACTATGAAGTCAACAGTTTTCTCAGAAACTATTAAATACCGAAATTGATTCAGACTGTAATATGTTAAATTTTAATGAGGGTTAGAGTCAGAAAATTATTACAGAGCAAATTAGGCGAAAGATGATTGCTTATGATGAAAGATGATATTTGTTAAAAGAACTGCATTTGGCTTTTGTGAGCAATATCTACGATGCTTATTATTCATGCACTAAAGACAAGATAAATCAAAGATGAATGAAGGAGTGAGGATATGTCAGGAATTTATTTTTATGCGTGTGAAAAAAAAAGCAATTTCATTAAATTTGTTACAAAAAGGATTAAAATAACAATGTAATTTTTCGAATAAAATAACAAACCAAGAAAAGAAATAAGAAAACTAATGCAATTAATACAAACTCTTATACGTGAAATCAGGTTACGAAATCAGGTTTATTACTCATAGGAATAACACCGACTCTGGACAAAAAGATACATAAAAAATGCAGTATTGTTAAAAGTGTATGGATTCGCTTAGCTTAGGCACTGAATATGATAACCTTTATAAAACCGAAGCCTTCACTAATCATTTATGCTTAAATATAGTTACAACCGTCCCGTCCATTTACTTTCCTCCCCGTCCAATAACGCATAAAAGGTATGAAGGTATCCAGTGGCACCATTTCTACTTTCTAAAGAGGAGCTTCCATTAACCTTTCAGAGCAAGCTGTCCCCAGTAAACTGATACAATGCATTTGGGGAAACTGCACCTGCTACTGCATATCTTAGGGGGAGGAAGAAAACAACATCTCAGCATTGGTCGTTTCGGGCGATTATGGTCGCTTTAATGAAAGGATGTCTCGGGCGTTTTGCCCTTCATAGGGTTAAGCAATTTCTTACATAGTATATTAGTGAACATTAATTTGGAATTAAGTTGTCAAACTTTTTTATTATTTTCTTCATCAAATGCCTGACATTATGAGTTCCGAGAAATAAGACAAATTGGAAAGATTAGTCAACACTTCTAAAAACATGAATGTTAAAAATACGAAGACTAGGAAGAAGAAAAATACTGCTTATATCATCGAAGTTTTTATTTCTAAATGAAATTGTATTACATCTGGTCTTGTTATTTGTCTTTCATTTTTAGGGACTTTAAAAAGGTTGACTTTTGAAATACGTCTTTTGAACTGTAACTTTCTCCAGGTTTCATAATATATAAGGTTTGCTCCCTCCTTCTTCGCGTGCCTTCGTGGTGTAATGGTAGCAAACTCGGCGTGTATTCGAGAGCTCCAGATACGAGTCCCGCTACACGCATTGCACATTTTTCATGTCTCCTGCTTCCCAAAACATAATGTCTCCAGAATGGCGCCCGAGCTATAAAAAGGTGGTGGATGATGATTTTCCACCAGCAGGATTTGGCGATTGGTTTCCCTGATTCCCAGGCTCTATTTAAAAGCGAAGAGTATACATAAGGCATTTCTCCCTCCTTCTTAGCATGCCTTCGTGATGTAATGATCAGCAAACTCGGCGCGTATTCGAGAGGTCCGAGGTTCGAGTCTCGGCGAGGGCATTATTCATTTTTCATGACTCCTGCTTCAAAAAAAAGTCCTAATGACTCTATAAATTTCCTATTTCATCCAAATAACACATCGATCACAATCAGTCGTTTAATTCGTATAAACTTTACAAGTGATATGCAGTGATATTCTCTTCCCCAGTGGCAGCACAAGAATCTAGATATAGGATTATGCCCGGATTCAGCATAAACGATATATCACGTTTCAAATTATTGCTACCGAATATGCCCTATATTATTTTTAAAGAAATTAAATAATATAGAATCTGCATGTATCGTGAAAAAAACGATGGTAACATCGTATCGTGAAAAAAGGATGGTTGTTGTTGATAATCCTCGGGTCCAGCTTCTGCTAGATGAGATCCACGAGTTTATTCACCTTCAAAAACGGAGGACAAAAAGCAACCTCTGTTCGTCCAAAGACATGAGCACCAGATGTAGAGAACTGATTCAGTTGGTTTGCCTGTAGATGTCTAGCTGGGTATAGTGGAATGGTCTTCACGCTTTGGATTACCCTACCAGGAGAATACTTTCCAGACGTACTTCACTCATTCCACCCAGTGACACCTCCTTGCCGTGATCATGAACATAGTAAGTAAGACTTTACTCCATCCTTTCTTACCTCAATGGCTGCGATGAGGCAACCTACAGGATTAGAGGGAGAAAAATTTTTGGTAATATAAGACGCCATTGTGTGTTGTCCGTTCAGGCTGCAATCCCAAGCTGAATATTCAAACTCAGGCAATACGTAAGTACTAAAAAACGATGGTAACTAGAGCTATCAAATTTTGAATAAGTAGTCCTCCTAGTGCACGCAACACTAAAGAATCTTATTTCATAAAGACATCATATAAATGCGACAAAATAACATCGAAGTGTTCGTTCTTTAAAGCACATATATTATTTTCTCCAAGCACAAAAAAGTTTATCGACATTATATCTGAAGAATTCACACAACAGCACCTAGAGAATGATAGACAATGCCTGTCGAACACGTATTTAGGAAGCCGTAATCTTTTCAGAAATGAAATTATTTTCCTTGAATTGTAGTTAATCTCTGGCAGTTCTCTCAGATATTAATTATATACATTATAGCACTGTGAGCTACAAGATAATTTTTATAGAAAAATTTGAAGATTTTGTCGACACTTTCTCTACTTCCAACGTACGAAGACGGAATGGTGGCGTGGCCGAGGCAAGGAACTTCGTTCCTGGCAGCACGCCGTAGAAAAATTAGGTCCGACTTTATACCTTCGAGCTAAGCAATGACGATTATTTCATCGATATCGCAGTCTAAAAGCTTTATTTTACAATTGACTACCTCAGTCAAAATTAGTCGAGATCTGGACAGATCAATTACATTTTTGGAGGACCTATACAAATATCACTGTGTAGAGTTAGTCAGCCTGAGTTTCGGCTAAGCAACCTAAGCAGTCTGATTACGTTGGGCAGACGCATATCCCTGCATGTATTTGACAAATACTATCTGCCTGCGATGAAGTACAAAGATTGTGATATCGAACTGAGAATGAGTCTAATATGAGGTATAGTCCCCTCTTATAGTTCGACAAATCGAGCAGTGTGATGGAATAGCTTTATGTTCCACTTTTCGGAGGTGCAGTTGGTTCAGGGTTTCTGTTAAAGGACGACAACGTTCCTCCGATTAGGGCTCAGATAGTCGAAGATTAGCTGGAAAGTGATGATGTTCACCGCATGGATTGGCCAGCCAGATGTCCTGACATAGACCCTAGAGATCCTCTTAGAATGAATCATATAGAGCATCCTCTGACGTTCTTGGAGGCAATTTCATTTTCCTATCCCCCTCCAAGAACCATCCTGGAGTTGAAAGTGTCTTTATTGCAGGAGTGAGATCGATTGCCACAAGAACCCCTCAACTGTATCCTATCTAATATGCCGTCACACTGCTTGATATGTCGAACTGTAAGAGAGGACTATACCTCAGATAAGAGTCATTTTCAGTTCGATATCACAATGTGAACTTTGGACGTCTCTATACTATGAGGTTTACTGAGTTAAGTACTGATAAAAAATATCTTTTGTCTCTGTGTTTAATGTCCGTAAAATGTAAATGTCTCTTTCTCTGTTATCAGTGTATATTTATACCAAATATCATTAAAACCGCCCATTAAAGTTTTCAGAAATTCGACATAATATGCAAATTAACTTATTTTTGCGCACAACTCTATATAATTCTTTAGGCAGATTTGCATTTTATTACGTTTACATGCATAGTGTATTTGTTTGCATTCGGAGAGAAATTTGATAAAATTTTAGACCTGAAATATGTGCACTGATAATTCCGTAACTTACTCGTCATTTATTTATAATGATGATAGATGTTGTATATATCCATTAGTGTGAAATGAGGACTTATGGGCAGGTATTCTATTGATAAGGAACCGGAAGTTGGTAATATTCAACCCAACAATTCCGGATAAAGATCATTAAGTTATCGCTCGGTGATTCTCTTGGCTCAGACACATGACAGTCCATGAGAAATCAAGCTGAATCAGTTAACACATATCTCTAAACAGTATATTGAGGTAATGAGCGACAGTGACCAGAACATATCTGAATTTTTGTTACAATTCAGTTATCCCATCTCTCATCTCATTTGGGACATTTTTCAGGGGTAATCAATTATGCGGCATTATTTACAGCTGAAAATCATTATAAAATAATCTATTTAATGGGACTTTCGTATAACATTTCTTTCACAACTGAATAATTAAGATTTTAATATCACACCACACTTATTATTAAATTATTATTAAAATTATTATTAAAACTGCTGATAGAAACATAATTGTACTCTCTCATTTGTGAACAACATGTACTTGTTTGTTACATCATCTGATGATTCCAGCGCACATTTTCATATGCGCTGATGCTGCTATTATTGTATATTCATAAATTATTAAACTAGATATTATATTAATAGGTATAATCAAATTAATTCTTCATACAATTACTTAAATTAAGGAAACTGTAATTAAAAGTGTTTTTATAAGTGCAGTTGTTCTCTTTTTATTCGACAAATGTGAAAAAGAGAAAATCTTTGAAACATAAAACAACTATTGTGATTAATTTTCAAATGAATTTTCCTAAATTAAAAAAAAATAATTAAATAATACATTTGTAGAGTCATTCGGCTTTTTCTTTGAAGCAGGAGACGTGAAAATATATGCAGTGCCTTCGCCGGGACTCAAGCCCTGTTCCTCTCGATACGCGCCGAATGTGATACCGTTACACCACGAAGACATGCTGGAAGGAGAATGAAAATGCTTTATATACTCGCTGTTTTAAAGACGGACTGGGGTTTAGGGAAACGCAGTCGCTAAATCCTGGTGGTGCCGAACTATTGTCCACAACCCCTTAGTTGGGGCACCATTGTAGAGTGATTAGGATCTTTTTTTAAGCAGGAGACCTGAAAAATGTGAAATGCCCTTGCCAGCACTTAAAACCTGGACCTTTCAATATGCGGCGAAAGTGTTATCAGTACACCACGAAGGTATGCCCGAAGGAGGGAAAAAATACATTATACATTGTATATAACTTAAAAATAGGTAATTTACACGGGTAAAGTATCGTAAAATAAACTGAAACGTAATTTTAAATGTAGAATACGTAATACAAATGCTAAAATACCACACTATGAGTGACATACATGGGTTTAAAGTCTAAGTGAAAAAAGAAACATTTTATCTTTCTGTTTTTAAGTGTAGTACAGTGTTTGGACTGACTTTGGATGTAAACTTGAGTAACAGACGACAAGTGAAATACGGATTAAAATAACTCATCTTTGACTTCTGAAATAATCATAAAAACTCTGAAGTACAACCTTAAACACAATAGATCATTACCAAACTTCTAAAATTGTTATGCCCATAAATTATAGCTACTTTAAATTCAGTTTCACAACGGCATCTGTTTTAGTTCAATCTTCCAGTCGTCAGTAAGCAGTTTAACTAGAGTACGCCGACTTCCGGACAGGTCTAACACCAAATACTAAGCAGCAGCATAATTTTGCCTTCCTCACGGTTTCATTTAATTAAGCTGCTAATCTGCGCTTCCGGACAGATTGAGCGATTTCAAGGGAGTTAAATCAACAGGAAGCTCAACTAAAATTTTAAGCTAATTAAAAATTATAAGAACTTTGCAAAAAGATACTTATTATCGGGTCTTCTGAGAAACGAAGTACCTCTTTTAAACGAAAATAAAATGACCTTGATATTTCTTTAAGTTGTTTCAAAATTAAAATAAAATATTATTTGTTTAATACAAATATTCCAACAAGTATTTAAGTATCCAATAAGCATAATGAGAATAAAAAGGTCTTCTCTTAACACTAAAAAGCTTTTTTCTGTACATTGATATTAAGTTAGGTATATAGAGCAGCGTTATATTCTTCAAAGTAGGAAAATGGAACATTTATTTTCTATTTACGCGTTAAAATTTAAAATACAGTTATCACTGCATTATTGAATCTATTTGAAAGGATTGTCCTGTCCCTTACTTAACAAAGATTTAAAATTGTTTATTAAACTTTAATCATAAATTTTAAGCTAACTATTTTTTTTTGTTAAAAAGCAATTCATATGTTCTAGAGTCATTTATGTTTTTGAGACAGGACACGTAAAAAATGTGCAATGTCCTCGCCGGGGCTCGAACGAACTTGGACTTCTTGAATACCCGTCGACTATGCTACAGTTACACCGAGAAAGCCTGCAGATGGGAAGGAGAAAATATCTTATAATGTTAACAACATTTTTTATCGATGAGAAGCTAAAATTATAGAATTTATTTTGATTCAGTCTTAAAACTTAAGCCTCGTAGTGAGTTAATGTAAGTGCACGAATCTATTGAGTTTACAGAATAACTTAATCTTTCCATCGTATAACCTTTAGAATTAATTTCAATTTAAGAACTGATTTTTGAATGAAACTCTCTTAAACACATAAGTTAAAGAATTCATTAGTACGCAAATCTTTTGAATTTCGTATTGGAACAAAAACCGATTGGAATCGCACCTGAAAAAAAATAATAAACTTTTCGGCAAAGTTATTGATAGACACGTTAGAATCCTTTAATGCCAGTTTAATTACAGGAGACTAGTATAATGATCCCATCTGTGGGTGGCACAGCAGCAGCCAAGCGGTAAAGTAGCTGGGCACTGGTAGGTGGACCGAGGATGGAATCCCTGTGAACAGGCTGGCTCCACGGTTGATTTTCGTAGTTTTTCAAATGTGCAACGTAGATACTAGTCAGTTTCCCTTTAAAGCCGCCCACGAAAGCATCCCTGCCTAAAGGCAAATAGCCGAGTTGCTTTGAGTAATCAAACCTAACTTATGAATGCGTTGCATATGAAAACATTGTTATTGCTTTTACATCTGAAAGGACGACTGATATGTAAAACTATAACGTAAGGCAAACATTCGTGATGAAATCGGGAGCAGTGTCATCAAGAAAAAAAAAGTTAGGGAAAAGTCAATCATAAGAGTTTCATGGCCTTAAGGACCCATAGCGGCCAAGCTGTAAAGTTGCTGAACACTGGTAGTTTGATACGAGTACGAGGACGAGCTGGCTGTATGGGCGTTTTCATAGTTTTACCCATGTAACGTGTATACGAGCCAATTTCCATTAGAACCTCCTCCACGAAGGTACCCTCCCTTTAGGCAATATACCTCGAGTGCCTCACTATAATCAAATAAACCAAACCATCCCACGAACTTCATATTCTGCTTAGTATAATTGTTTAAATTATATGTTTCTTCTCTTAATGATAAGAACAAATACCGATTTATTCCTCTCCAAGAAGCATTTTCCAGGTTTTCTCAAACTGTTTTTTAATTAGCAAATAATAGCAAAAAAATGAAAGAAAAAGTCGGAAGGCTTTCACATTTTATATTACGCCCAAACTTTTTTTTTTCATTTACAGACACATACTCGTTTCCAGAGTATTTGTGCTACCGCCATATCGGGATAAAAATATTTAAAAACAGCATATCTTTAGAATTTCTGATAAACGTTCTCGCAGGCAGGAAATAAAAAATGTTTTATTCTCGATAGTATTGCTGTTGCTTGCTTTGGAACTCTTGAGTTTTTAATCAAAAATCCGTTATAACCTTACAAAATATGAAATAGGCAGTAAAACACATTCCATGTTCTGATTTCGGGCTTCCAGGTGCCCAAGTTCGGATGGAGGACTACGTTATTCAAAATTTGGTGATTACAGGCACCGTTATTTTTTCACAATGCGAGAAAGATACATTCATGTAGATTATTATTCTTTATTATTTAGTTTCTTTATATATAATACAGGGCGATAATATTTGGTGGCGACAATTAAAATTAGGCAAGAATGTAAGATTTTTTTTTAAGTTACTATTTCTTACATTCAATGAACTAAATATTCGTGAATTTAGAAAAGTGAATGAAACAAAGAGTAAATGTGTTTAAACGCTCTTCGTAATGAATTATTTATTTCCCCATCTGAGGTAAAGTATTTTAAGAAACATTTTTGAAAATTTATTTGTTTATTGTTATTTGGAAATAAAGGATTGTTCTAACGACACTCGTTTCAGTACTTGTGAGTTTTTACCGACTCTAAACAGCTTACTTGCATTTGGATATAAAAGCCATAAGTATTCTTCAGTTTGCAAATATTAATTAAGTTCCGTCCCGGAACGAAGGAAAATTCCGAATAAGATCTCTTTAAACAATTTAATTAATTTACTAAATTAATGAAATATTTATATTTCTGAAGGTTTGTGAAACACTCAGACACGTAATTATAATGGAAAATAAAACGCATTTTCCATCCTAAATGTTCTCATCTACTGTGTCTTAAGTTTATCCAAACGAAGTACGACTTAGGTTTATTTGTATTCGAATACATAAGAAAATAGTTTTAGGATTAATTGTTTATATAGAGGAGGCTGCTTTGCAATAAATATAAGCTGCGGACTTTTAGAAAATTAAATTATTATAAGACCTTTAATTTGACTAATTAAGGGCTTTAATTCTTTTAATAACTACGCATCTCTAAAATTCCTTTATACTCAACTTAGTTGTCAGAAATTATGCAGATAAATTTTATTTAGATGTAAAATATTTTAGACAGTGAAGCCCTTTCAAATAATGTTTCGTTTATATAAGTTATCAAAGCTGTATTTTATTACACATTTTAATGTAAATAATGTACTCATTACGTATTTTAAACGCTATGAAATTAATATCCTATGAGAATTTATATATATACTAAGGTATGGTTACATTATGTAATACATACTTAGCTGCTTCAGTTGTTGAATTAAAATATCTTAATTGTAATGATTTATCTTAATTCTGTTATCAGACTTAAAAGTTATTAATTTCTTTTTATTTTGTAGTTGATCTTAATTTTTTTTTGCAAGTGATGTGAAGTGGTCCTAGTAATCAGATCCAGGGGCTTACTAGTCATCGTTTACCACATATTAGCTCAGATGCCACTTATACAGCGATATTTTTGCTCCCTTATACAAAGTGAAGGAAGTATTGTAATCTCGAAAAATTTCAGGTATCATATTTCAATCAAAATACCCATTCTGACCGCTCTTGAATCCATTTGAACGATGTGTTTGTTTGACATTTGCATGTACGGACAGAATAAATAACTACTTTTAGCTAAACGGATTGTGAAATGGAGTTAAAATGCATCCAGAAAAGATTTTTTCGTGACTTGTTCGCGTACGTACACGCATATGTATGTATCTCACATAACTGGAAAACCAATAGCCTTAGAACAATGAATTTTTGTTTATATATATGTATATATAGTACATATAAACACAAAATAGTAGATATATGTGTGTATATATAAACACAAAAATTTAATCATTCTGACACCCGGCTCGCTGAGCTCAGGTTTTTATTCTTATATGTTGGTAAATTGTGCATTTTTCCCCTTCAAAAGTTATTGCATTGTTTTTAAATTCCAGTTAAAGTTTTTACACCTTTAGTTAATCTGCATACAAAATTTGTAGAATTATCAACAATTTAAAAGTTTAAATAGTGCTAAGCCTAACGAGGCCGCCATTTGTTTACATTTGAAACTCTTTATTAGATTAACAAATTAAATCAATTTGTGCACCACCATCAGTGTCTTTTTGGCGAGTGGAACCCAAAGGAAACTTCTGCCTACTGGACGAATTGGTATTTTTGGGTTGAAAATCTAATTTTAATTGTACACGTTTTTAACTGTATTTTGCAATTTTTAGAAAAGAAGGCAAGAAGCATAAACTGATTTAGTTGAATCTGAAATATATGTCTAATGAAATTCTAGGAAATTATTTGAAATGAAATGTTGCAAAAAATGTGTGTAATTTAATAGGACGTACAAAGAAGTTATATGGTGCCCACTTCAGATATTTTTATTTTTTAGAACAGGGAAACATCATGTATCAGACTTGCTTATTACACAATGAAGGCAGGCGTAAGAAAGGAGAAAATAACTTATATTCTTTCCCACTTACAGTGCAGTTGGGAAGACTTAGTCGCTAAAAACATGGTTGTGACGAATTACCATTCACCATACTTAATCTCAAGAGCCACTTGTGAGAAGTTTAGATTTATTTCGAAGCAGCAAATACAATAATGAGCGATGCCCTATGCGGGATTTGAATACTACATCTTCAGATTGTCAACCGGACGTGGCTGCAGATTACACCACGATTTTATGCGTTAGAGGGAGAAAATGCCTTATAAAAGTAACAGGCAATGGAAAATTATTAACTTAAACATAGGTATTCTATTTATAGACAATTCAGGTTGCTTTTAGTGTAATATAATTCCAATTCAATTCACATCAAACTCAAGTACCCTTTTACTGAATGAGAAACAAAAATCGATTTCATATCAACAAAAAAACAAATCTGCTTTCATTTCCAATTATCTTATTTACATGAAGAGTCTAAGCAAAGTTACGAATCTAAAAATCGAGCAGTGAATTCGTCACTACTAAACACATTATTTTCTGATTTTTTTTATTTTTCTTAGTTTCAGTGCTTTGTGTAACATCCGAATAAATAAGAAAATGAGAGATATCGTTCAGAATTTATGAATTTGGCACATAAGTGACAAGTCAAGGTTCTTTCGTCACCAGTGATGAAAGCTTTCCTTGATTATAACACACGTTATTATTGTACAGGAGATACGTAATAGCCTAACTTCTTCTGGTAACTTACATCCTCAGACAAAACATTTGAAAAGGAATAGCATTTTATTTAAATTAACATACTAAGATTATCTTATATTCATGTTTTTCAAAACGATCACTTCCGCAAGCGACCAAATATTTGGGGTTGTGAAAAGCGAAAGGTTTGCACTACATTAATTTTTGTACGAATTAATAATCATGATCTGCAGTCATTAGGTTCTTTTGAAGAAGACGTGAAAAATGTGCAATGCCCTCGCTTGGACTCGAACCTGACCTCAAATTCGCACCGAGTGTGCTTCCGTTACACCGCGATACATGTTTAAAGGAGGGAGAAAATACCTTATGCACTCTCCAACTTTTAAAGGGCGATTGGAGATAAGGGGACATGATCGCCAAATCCTGATGATAACGAATTGTCGTCCGCCACCTTTTTAATTCGGGCGCCATCGTAGACTCATTAGTTTTTTTTTTTTAAATGCAAGAGAGGTTAAAAATATGCAATGCCCTGGCCGGGACTCAACCTGGACCTCTGGAATACGTGCCGAGTGAGCTACCGTTACACTACAAAGGCATGCTGGAAGGAGCGAGAAAATACCTTATAAATCAATGCCTAGATTTCGATGCTATAAATATTTTTACGCCTTTGAATTTATTTTGTGTTTTCCTCTTTTAAGCATTTTCTAAGTTTTTGTAGCACTTTGTTGGCTTTTAGAGCATTTTTAGGCATTTCAGAGGATTCTGAGACTTCTTCTGTTAACCAAACAGAAAAATAAAGGTAGTGTTGAAATAATATTGCCTCAATTCGTATGGACACATTTTTAGTATGCAGGCCTAACCACAGAACCGCAAAATCAAGGCAGGCTTAACCAGAGAAATCTTATTATATAATATGTTAGTCCTATTTATCACTACAGGCATTTTTCATAATGTATGACTGACACTTCTAAGAATTTTTCCCATACTGGTATTTCTTAGCTATTTCAGATTTTTTGTGCACATTCAGTTCCATAGGATTATATGTCGAGAATTTAGTCCACAAACACATCCTTGATATTACACACCCATAACTATATGCAATACATTTTTCTACTTCGATAAAATTCCCGTTATTTTCTCTTTTGGCTCAGCCGGTATCATCCCGCAGCGATCCAAATTTCACAGAATGTTTTCTCCACAAAACAATTAAAGAATTGCGTACGTCACATACATTTTCTGAATTCTAATTTCAGGTAGCAAACAGTTACAATAGCAAAACATGGAATTAGCCGATGCCATTAATTACTTTGTTAAATGAGACCGCGTTTTTAAAAACTATCAATGACAAAATTTCAAATACTGCATTTGCTAAATTCAACACTTTTTAACTAAAAACGGTAGCTTTCAAGCTATGCATAAAATATTCTCGAACTTGACAGGAGAAGTTGCCTCTTTTAAAACTGAAGAACTGTTAACGATAAGTGATGCAGCCTTTTTTCTGGTATACTCCAATAACTGCAGTACACGTCGAGAGACGCTTTTCACGATGTAAAAATTTATATACTGACAACACAAGATCTGTAACTTTTGAATACGTCAAGAAATACTTAATAATTCAATGCAGTTATAATACGTTTTTGTGAGACTGAAAATTCGGAAGAAAAATAAATCTTAAGTATGTAGAATTACTTGGTGTTTGATTCATTGGGCAGTGTTTATTAGTTACGTGACATTTTACACAAATATTACCTTTTTTTTGGGCAGGGAGATTTTTTATTTTTATTTTTGAAGGGCATTATTTTCCTTTTAAGGGCATCTTTTCTTCATCTTTAAGCGCATTGTTCATGAATTTTTTGGGTCATCAAATTCCGGGTCTTGGACGTAGTAAAATTATACATTTGTGTGTATTTCAGTGCTCCCAAAAGTATATTAGAAACAAAAAAGACATTTTCCTTTGTTTATAAATTTCGACTGCAGGCTGGTTCTTAAGCGGACGAATAAATTGGATTAAGTGGACCAAAATAAGTAAATGGATAAAATATTTAATTATAACAGTCAAAATCCTTCGAAAGGTTAAGTCAAATAATTAACAAAACAAATTTCTTTTATAGCGGTATTTTTAACGTAATTTCAAATTTTATTATTGAGCATGTTACGAGAGTGCTTTTTTCCATTTGTTAAATTCAACACATCCACCAGTAATCGGAACAGATTTCTTGTCTCTAGAGCAATCCATTGTGGTTACGACCTAAAAACAACGATTGTTCAATGCTTGGCAATCCATCTAAAATGGTAGATAGGCCCACTGCAACCAACACATCCTTTTCCCCTATCAGCTGTACACGTCACGTTCACTTCGGCGAACTGCACGAGCTGGTAAGGGTGGAGAAACGGCGAGAACTGGCGAGTCCCAAACAAAAATACTTTTTTTCCCCTTTTCTGGAAGAGAAATATTTTTTGGAAATGTCTCAAGTACATAAACGTGTCCCTTTGTACAAACACATCAGCAGTAAGGCTGTCAAATTCAACAGATATAGGAAAAAGCAATGCTTTTATAGCTCTTCCATTGCATCTGCAGGTAGATAGAGAGGTATAAAACAAAGACAATGACGCTATTCAATGGATACGTGAACGCATTGATCGCACCTCACAGCTTACTTTGATGGAATTCTACCTTCTTTTCAATAGAACTATTATGGAGGAACATACTTCCATTTTTTGTACTGTTTAGAGCTTTTTTTTGATGAACAAAGAGTTACTCGATTTTATAAAAAAATGGGAATCGAATTCGGATTGTGTGCTTACTTTAAAACACTTAAAAGATTATTTGTATTACGTGTTTTGAAAGAACACAAGAGCAGTGAAGGTCTAGCATTAGTTTTTAACTTTGCCTGAATCGACGTCTTAAAACTGTTGTTGCTAATGCACAATTTTCCCAATAAACCTGTTTCGATTTTATGTGCACCCTAAGCTATACAATATTTGGACTCTTTCTTTTATTTCCTCTTATAGAAGTTATAGAAGGATGAGCTTAAAATCCATACAGCTATTTCAGTCCACGTAATTATGGATTAAATCAACTATGTGTTTAATCAGAGAATGACTATAAAAACTATTTTAAATTAATTTAACAGTGTCTATTGTCGTTAGGACTCCTCTAGAGTTATTGTTAAAATTAAGTGTGGTTTCTTTAATCCCATCTCCTGACAGTAATAATCATCAAATTTTACCTTGTAATGAACGATTGAGCTTTAGACATGAAAATACATTTCTGGCTAAACTGCAGTAATTTTTCTTGTTATCCTATTTCATTACATTATTTAATGAGATGACACCTTAGTCATTTATTATAAGCTGTAAAATATGCTTTCAATTACTGATAGCATGCATGCACTGCATCTTCTGTTTTTAAGGATGAAATATTTCTAACAGTTAAAAATAGCATATTTTAGCAAAGCCTGGATTTCAGTTAAAATTTCAGTCCAGGAACTGTTGCCTTTTCGAAAGCAGATTGTAAGATTTAATTCATTGATTTATGACTTTCGTTCGTGTAAGGGGAAGTTAGAATTTATGCAATGGCAATTTCTGGCTTCTTTTCATTGCCGAGTTTTACACACTGCTCAACATAGAAATTGCAATACGAGAAGGAAATGTCGTACAAATTTTAAAATCATAGGCTAAGTCGACAAACTTAATCTCATATAAATGATTAACAACTGGACGCAGACATTCATATCACGTTGATTTGTTCAACTTATTTGAGTAAAAAATAAATATACTGACATGTCTTTGTATTTATCGCAGATGCTGTTGATAAGGAATTGAAGGGGAAGAGGAAATGAGGATTGCTTACCATGCTGAAAGCACTTAACATTAAACATTAAGATTGACAACAACCACTTCGTTTTGCTATAATTCACCAATAGAATTCTAAATGTGCTTGATGAAATACAAATCCGAAATCTGGCAGGCCAAACTAAGTCATTAAGTCCAAACAGGTTATGCAAAGTACACAAGTAGTATGGGATCTAGCGCTTTCGCATTGAGAAATAGTTGTTGAAGCGCTTTATAAATAAGACGTACTGCTCGTTTCAGTGCCAGATAAGTGTAACCTTCAGCTGTCGGTGTACCAGGAAGGGAATTTAGAGTGGTCCTCCTTCCTTGCATGACTTTTTCTCATAATCGCCTGCTGAGGACGTAGGCCCGGTCATTGTTTTTCAGACAGTAGTGCCAAAAGTGGTGGAAAGGATAATCCTCCATTATGGTCTCCATTGTCGCCTTTAAGCAGACCTGGTCAGAGAAATGGCTTGGGATCAATGAATCACCTCTGACTTATTAAGCGGCTCATAGGGTTGTGTCGCAAAATTTAATTAAATTTTTTATCATTTAAGTAATCAATTTTATTTGTATTTGTATTTGCTTTTTTTAAATTTGAAATTGTAAAGAGCGTAATGAATCTATATACATTTGTAAAGAGTGTATTTAACAGTTTTAGGCAATTATTTTTTCTTCAACGGTTCAATTTTCTAAAGCACAACGGGGAGCGTCTTTTAACGGAAGTAACATCTGTGAGAATATCCTTTTAAGATGACAGTTGCAACTTTGGGCAGTATATCGTTGTTCTCTTGTCTTTGTTACCAAGCAGTAAAAGTGGCTATAGTAATTGGCCTCCCGCTGTTCACTTACGTTTCAGCTTTGTGAATGTTGCCTTGCTTATAGCTTCGGAAGAAAGGGAAAGGTTGTAAATTGGATATTGAAAAGGGCAGTTCTTTGTTTCTCCTTAGATTTTTGCTTGTTAGCAGGGGATCGAATTTTAGTTTCAAGTTTTCGCAGGTGCTACTGTAGACAATAACTTTATTTTGATTCGTTTGTGGGTTTGAATTTGTCCTGTTAAATTATATTGAAAAGTTCCGGATTGGCAAGAATTTAATTTTATATGTAACTTTTGTACCAGTAATGTTTAGTAGGAGGAGAAACCGAGTTTTCCTCGGTTGTTGCGCGAGTTTTGAAGTCAGTTTTATCGGAGTTTTTGGAGTGAGTTTTTGAGTTTGAATACAGAGAAAAGAATTAGCAGAGAGGGCCTTTGGCCCTGCGGCCAAGCTTACCGTGCAGGTGGCTTGCGCTTGCGTTCTGCGGACGGCCTCAGCTTTTAGCGGAAGAGATTTGCGATACTGCGGCGGCCGGAAAGACCGATTCTAGTTTTGAAAATGCGATGAACTGAGAATTTTCCGGAAATTGATGCGAGATGTAGAGCTCTTAGAACGATCTTTTCCGAGTCCTCTCCGAGGGGTTTTTCCTGCGAAATGGAGGTCTGCCGGTTCTGGTTGAAAATCGCAGCTGAAATACCTGAGTGTCATCTTGTATATTCCCTTGTTTCTACTTCAACTTTAATACTTCAGAATTTTTTTATTCTTCATTATGATTCTACAAGAGGTCATTTTTCTTGAACTTTATTTGAAGCTGATTACCTAGGACCAGTTCAAAGGAGTTAATCTTCAGCTAATTATGAAGTGCTTAAGCTGTCTCTGATTTGCAGCATGGTTTGATGGGCACTTGTCGACCAACTGTGAGTTACTTAATATTTTTATTCGTAAGATTATAGCATTTTTTAGTAGTTTAATTTAAACTAATCTTGCTTAATTTGGGGAGAAAGAGGAAAATTTATTTGAAAATTAAAAGAAAGAAAAGGATTGTTTATGCCTTATTTAGAATTTAAAGTTATTGTCAAAAATACAAAATTTATGTTAATGGTAATTACTATATTATTTTGCGTGAGAATTCAGTTTGAATAATTCATTTAATGTTCCAGTTATTCTAAGAAATTGTTGTTATGTTAAAATTCAAAAATGTTATCTTGATAAATGACTCTTCAAGAAATTTAACGTAGAATATTAATTGCATTTGTATGTAAGAGTAGTCTGGCCAGCTCTCCCATAAATTTATCCTAGATATTAATAAATGAGTTTGATTTTATGTTATCGCTGGCATTTGTTTTTAATGTGTACGTAGCGGGTTTGTTCAGTCACTCCATTTGTTTGAGCCGGGAGCCTTTAAAGGACACATGGAGACTTTTGCTTGGGGTTATTGGAAAATGTTTATGCATTTTAGGGTACTCACAACGCGCCCTGTTTAGCAAATATGTAATAACCACACTTTATTGAATATTTGAATGCTTGTTTTAGGTGCCAGGAATGTTAGAACTAGAGCTTGATTTTTAGTAGTGGAACTGATTGATTGGTGTTTGAATTTTTCTTCTCTGGTGCTTATGAGTTTAATGAATTTGAACTTGTTGTTTTTGAGTTTATTTTAAAATGAGTGACTTATGGAAATGTTTTATTTGAGATATAGTATTCTATTCTACCGAGTACCAGTGAAGATTTATTCCTTCTTGTGTTTTTAAGTTAAGCTTTAGTAAGATGACTTGCTTTGCTTTGTGTCAGTTAAGTGATTTAAGAAAAAGTTATATTTAATATTATTTTCAGTCAAATTAATCAACCAGTTCCTTCCCTCCGCTTCTAACTAGAAGAATTTTGGTAGTTTATTTTGGTTTTTGTTTGTTCGGCGCCAAGAAAGGTTGAGTAAGCAGTAAATTTAAAAAATTAAGAGAAACCAGTAAATTTTAAGCTTTCATTTAACAATAGCTCATAGCATTATTAAGTGGCTCATACTCGGTGCATTACGGGCAATTGCCCTTAATGCACCGAGTAAATACTACAGCGACTCCTGAGTTTAGTAAGTGTCGTTCAAGTTGATTTCTAGCACTCGTTATTCGTTAGATCCAGCAATAAGTCCCTAGCCGATCAGAGATTCGTCTCTAACCGTCGTTTGCTGTCATTCATGTTCTCATTCCTCTCGCAGTTATTGGGTTAAATGAGCTGGACAATGCAGACATTTCGGCCTAGATGCACTGTTATCTGCCGGGTTGATAAACTAGCATCTTTGAGTTCAAGCATTGTGTACGTCTCTGTTTGCTATAAGTTATGTAAAGCGGCTTGTTGGCTTGAACTTGAAGCATAATTTCAACCTTTAACATTGCATCGGATATCTTCGATTTCGTTCTAAATATTTTCATTTATCCTCAAAATATTTTTCCGCAAATGCAAGATAGCTAATAAACTAGCATATTTATGATGAACCAATAACACTGTTTTCAGGATCTGGTTGTTTGAGTCAAACAGCATTTATGTCTTGCACAACTGTTGTTTGTTTATAAAATTGCGTTTATTGCCGACTGTCTGAAACACTTTCTACAACATTCCATTTGTTTAAAACCTCTTCCATATGGCACCATTCTTTATACTTATGCAGGCTGAAAAAGGTTGCTAAAATGTGTTTCCGGTGACATCGGTTAGGGAAATATTGATTATATAAAAAACTGTTTTTTATTAAACCGATTTCTGATGCTGCTTATTGACACGACACTTCAGCGAAAAAGAATAATTTATTGTGATCAGTCATCAGGAAACTTTAAATGACATATTCATTTAATTTTCCTTATAGTATTTATATGGCAAGTTAAAATTTTAATAATCACTTGAATAGTTCAAAATTGCATATAAATATTTTTCATATTAGTGAAGAATCTCTACGGAAACATTAAGTGTAAACATACATATTTTCAAGACTACTTCAGTTTGGAGTAATGCTTCTTATAAGAAAGCTAAAAATCTAGAGAATACTTAGTGATTATTACAAGTATCTAGCTAGTAATGAAAATTTGCTATTTTATAATTTGAGTAATTTGGAATAAATAAGTAGTTAAAGAGAATTGTAGTGTAATCATTCTTATATACTTACAAAGTAAGAGAAAATATATAAAAAAATAATATAAAAATATAATGGTATATTTATAAAAAAATTTCGTATAATGATATGGTGAAAAAACTAATTGTCAAAAAGGTTGATAAAAATGATATGATGTTAAAAAAATTGTTATAAGAATTGGTAAAAATGATACAACGTAAAAAAATTGTTAAGTAAGATATAGTGAATAAGAGTTGTTAACAACAGTGAATAATTGTATGAAATGCGAGGTTTACTATGTTGCAAATATAATGTGTTCACGGAGTCTCGTGAAGATTTATGCTACTGTATGTGAAACATGTATGTATTAGTTCTTAGTTAATTTTAATTTAATTCGCATGTGTAGCAGCTTATCCTAAAATTTGTTTTTCATATTTATGCCAGACAATGATATTTTGATAATTTAATATTTCATCATATGTGAATTATGCCAGACAGGTATATTTAATTAAGCTACTTATGATGAATTTTAGTGTAAGCCAGACAGACATGTGATTGACTTTACATGTGCTAATTTAAATGTGTGACAGATCTTGAAGTTTGAAGTCACATGATTTCTAATTATACCAAGTTCCATCTACAATCAGTTTTGTGCCTCATCAAGATTTGTGACTTTGTGAACTGTACTACGTCATTTTCTTCTTTTTTTCTGTCATTTCATGTGGAGGCAAGCCTCCACATGAAATGCTGACTGCAACCGACACTGATCACGAGGCGAGATTGAAGGAAATATGTGTGTATATATATATTTGTGTATATATATATATTTATATATGTATGTGAGTGTTTATGTATTCACCTGCTATATAAGTTTCACTTATTTTGTCTATTTACATGTATGTATTTATTATCTCTCATAGTAACTTACATTAATTTTGGCGTTACCGAGGAATATACCTAGCTCAAGTTACACTAAATCACTTAGCGCTACATTCGATTCAGAGGTTTTTCGGTTTTAGGCACTTACGCTCTATTATCCATGACGACGATTGTTGACGATGAAGGCGGAATCTCAGCAGAGCTCCTATCTTAGCAAAAGTTAGCTTTCTACTAGACTTATGTTTTTGTGTAACTGGGCGCCCCAATATTTTTTTTTATATTTTTGTTTCTCCCATCATCACATCTATTCAGCCTTACCAAACACACTCACTACACACACCTGAGGGACACTATTTATTGTAAATGAACACAGCTTCCTCCCCTTTTGACTACACTCATAGATTCAATCTAATTTTAGGATATTTTCTACTCTTTTCCTTTTCTATCTATAGACCCTTTTTTCCGCTTTCTCTAATATTTTTGGGCCATTTATTTTAATTTTATTTTGTCCCATCTTTTCTTCCTGGTCTTTTTGAACTCGTATAAAATGTACGAAGTTCCTTTTTATTCTCCTCTGAAATACGAAATTGTCCTGCTTTCTATATAACTTTCCTTCGCACCTAAGCTTGATTTTTCGCCCATCGGTGCAGAAAGACTTAGCGGGTGAAAAACAAGACATCTGTCTTCTTTGTCTGTCTGTTTGTCTGTCGGAACCGGTTTTTCGCTCTTCTGCTGCTGGCGCTCGTCGAGGTAGGACGCCCTTCTGGGCAGTCCTGACCGGCGGAGATGTTGTTCTTTCCTGGCTGCACGAGTTACCCATTTTTCATCTTTTGAAGTTCCGTCTATGTACATCCATATTTAAAGAATTTCTATGGTAAACTGCCTGATAAAGGCCTTGCATCGAGAACCATCTTCTGATAATATTTTGTTACGGAAAGAAATTTTGTGCTGAATTTCATCGGACTCTTGTTCGTTCCAAGAATTGATATTGCCACATGTTAATTCTTCATGTCTAATGTTAATCTTCATGTCCGTACTTCTTCGAGGAGCTACCTTCCAAAACTGCAGTGATATGCTCCATAACCGGGTAGAGATATGCATCACTGTTAGAGAATGAAATTCTGCAAGCACGTCAATGCTTTGCACGCACAATCTCTATGCAAAATGGAGTTCCTCCGCGGGTTGTACAGTGAGTTACGAATGCTCTTAAACGGCATTTTACAGAAGAATGTGTCATTAGCCGGCACTTTTATAATGTGCGGCTTTCCCCATGCCCCAACCTCAATCCACACTATTTTTGACGCTGGGAACATACCTTGGATTATATCTGGCAAGTCATGTTAATCCAAGGAATTTACCTGATCTTAAAGCCAGCATTTCACTCCACGTGCTAAACATTTGCCAGCACACAATTCGTTCATCTGTGGAATATGCCATCTTGCGACTTCGGATGGTAACTAAAAATGATGGTCTTCACGTGGAACATGGTTTTGTAACAAAATTTGTAAAATTGTAAAAATATTATAAAGCTGTGGCTATATGTATAATTTATTAATAGATCGCCCTCTGGTGACGCTATTTATAATTTTTTTCGATGAAAGAAATTCTCATCCATTCATTAAGTCTGCCATGAAATTTCACAATTTTCTGATCACTAGTTTCGCTTGTAGGCAGCTTTGAAATAGTTCTCTTTAATTATAGACATTCTGTATATTATTTTGTATTAATCAGTTGCTTATCATGAATTTTTGATGAAATACGAAAAGCGAATATATTTTTAAAACAAATCACAAAATATTGCTTTTTGTGAAATCTTCAACGCATAATCCATTACAGAAAATTTTAGTTCATTCTCAGCCATAATTTTCTTCATTCAGAAATCAAAAGTTGGCGCAAATTTTCGGTAACTTCATCCCGATGTATAAGGCATTAAATTAAAAAATATTTCTATAGACCACAGAATGGTGAAAACAGTATTTTCGCTTCTTTAAAAACGTGCAGATTTTTTCCGCAGCGATGCCTCTTTTACAAGACAATAAGATAAAGAGGAAAAAGATAAAAATAACGGCATGAAAATCGTAAGAAATCGAAATAAAAGAAAAATATTTTCTATTTCAATTTCTAGCCAGAAAATAATGCGACTTCAACCGTATAATGGTCGTCTTGGGAGACTAGCATGGGGCTTATTCAATGATATTTCCATTTCTCTCTTATTCAGTCTTACAAGGGAGAACTGGAGATTGTTCGACGACCTGAGCATTAGCAAACCCTATACGGCCGTCTCAGAAATGGCAGTAAAAATGTCGAAGAATTATACTCTAGGAAGAAGAATGCATTTTATTTTCGGAATACTGCGAACTGAGGAAATATGTCTGAACATAACGTAAACTCTTCTGAATTTAACCTAGATACTGTGTTTGTTAAGATCAAAGCAGACTGAGATGATGATATTTAAGGTCAGAAATTATCACTCCCAGCTGGGTAGTTTAGAAATCCTGATCTATCATACTTGTCACCTGAGTTCATAATGTTAACTCTTGTCTTCATAAATATAGGAATTTGCGCTTTAGAATATACTGAAATTTACGTTTGGGAGAAATAATTCACATTCCTGAAAAACTAAGTCTAATCATGTCGTTTATACAGTCTGATTTATTTAAATTATGTATTTTATAGCTTAGGTTTTCGAATGAAATAAAACCTGAGGTTCTTACGTTTTCTGAAATAAACTTATTTCAGATTTACTCATTTGGGAATAAACTAGTCTATAGGCAGAGTTAAAAATCTCGTTCAAGTGTTATAAAATTTGGCTTTATTCGTACGCTATAGGTAAGGTTATAGGTTCATTTAGGTTGCTTTGCAATTTGTGAAGTAGTTTGAAAAAGAAATATTTTAACAGGAAGTGTTTTTTAAGAAAGAGAGTCTTTGCGAGTAGCTTATAAATTCAGTATTATAAGGTATTTCTCCCGCCTTCTTGGCATGCCTTCATCGTGTAGCGGTCAGCACGCTCGGCGCGTATTCGAGAGGACCGTGGTTCGCGTCCCGGGGAGAGCATTGTTCATTTTTTGTGTCTCCTCACTTCACAAAATACCTAACGTCTCTGCAGTTTGAGAAAAATCATTTAATAGTTGTTTCAGTTTTTGGTACTGCGCTAATAACGCTTTTTGTAAAATATAGCTCTTAAATCAAAATTACGTCTTCAAGATTTTCCTCAATAAATGTAATTAAATGCGAAGGAGCTAATTTTGATTTACCTAAATCAATGCGAAGAATTCAAACTGGATAGACATCTTAAGTGCATCGGTTGACTATAATTTATATTGTAATGAAAGGTTGACAGAAACTGTATTCATTATATTATCTATACCTCTGTGTAAACGGAGTAATACTTGTCGGAAACGCTGTTTCGGAGGATTAAAACCATGAGAAATGTCGCCTTTGTGGATACCGAATGTAGAATCAGCGGATGTTAACTATGTATTCTACATAGACGAATCCCTAAATCATTAAAAAATATTGAATGCTTCTATAAACTTTTCAAAAACCGCTCTGCAGTGCTTTTGTGCTTTCTCTGTAATTTGAGAAGTGGGGTGAATGACTTTTCTCTGATTTTTAGGTTTCCTTCTCATGTGCTAATTCATTGGTCTTAAACTCAAATTACCTGAGTGCCGCATACATGGACTGAAAACTTTGATAGGGCCGAATGTTTTTAAACAAAACTCTTCAAAATTTATAAACAAAATTTTTTAAAAATTCTGAACGGTTTCAGATCTTAACGGCCATCTAAAAGGGTTTCCTGTGCTTTTTTAGCACTTGCCGAGCTCGCAGTCTACAAATCTGTTTTTACAGTCACTCCTAATAATCCATTTTTTTTCGTTTTAACTTTATTATTAAACATTGTTTTCTTCGTACTTACGCCAGCTGCAATTCAAAAGCAAAATCACAAAACGTTAAAGGATTGCACAGCAGTATACGCTTATAATTCCCGATGCAGAGATATATACATACACGTTTCTAGCATATATTGGCATACATTTTTCTATGTTTTCAGTCTTTTCTCAGTTCCTCATATTAATGTTTAATTTTCTTACTAAGACGGCTTTACAAAACATTTCATTGTACTTTTATTATTAACATTTTGCGTGTTTACTTTATTTATTAAACCTGACATTACTGGCGCTTGTGCTACATAAAATTTGATTCAGCAGGCATATCACGAAATATTTAAAAACAACATATCTTTAGAATTTCTGATAGACAGTCTTGCGCACTGGAGATAAAAATATCTTATTTCGTACAACATTGCCACTGCTCGCTTTGAAATGGTTGACTTTGTTAATCAGAAATTCGTTAAAGGTTTACAAAATGCTAGATAGATAATAAAAAAGTTCGAAATTAAAAATTCGGATCAAGTGTCTGTGTTCGGGTGGAGGACTACGCTATTCAGAATTTGATGGCACTAGGTACCGTTGTTTTACACAATGCGATAAATATATATACGTTGAGGTCGATTCTTCATTATTTAGTTTATATATAATACAAAGAGATAATAATTGGTGGCATCCGTTTGAGACTAATATCCCTTTTGGTTTAAAAAATGAAGCAGATTTTAAATTTATCGTTTTAAATATTTTTAGAGCATTCATAAACAATAATAATAGTATCACACAGGAAAAAAAATCAGACTTATATTTATTTTCGATTTGAAATCTAAATTTGTCATATGCAAGATATTTTGGCTACTTTATAATTTAAATATATTAAACAGCTAAATATTAAATTTTAGATTGACATTTACTTAAAATAGTTTTAAAAGGTTTAGTTAACATCAATTAACTTACTTTATTATAAGCTAAGTAAATATGTTATGAAAATTTTCCAAGTTTTCAGAGAAACGTTTTGAATATGGACAAAGTTTGAGAATAAATAATGACAAATTAATCTCTCTCTGTTACTAATTAAATTTTTATTCAACGCCTAAATAAAAATACCTAGTTTTGCATTTAAATAATTATTAACTTCCTCTTGATACCTGATAGCGTTTCAGTTCTTATGAAGTTTCTAGCCTTTGATTGAAATTACTAGAGTATAACTTCATCACCGATTAAAGATGTTCGTCGGACTTTTCTGATTACTTTGTAAATGAGAAAAAAAATCTCTTCATATATTAACGAACTGCAAACAAAGCGATTATTCTTAGTGCAAAAATTCGTAATGAACTTATTTCCTTTTTGAAAAGAATGAATGAAATTTAATAAAAACATGCTACGTGTTCAAATACTTGAATAAGTTTTATATCAATCTGTACATGTATTGTTGTTGTCACCAATCTCACTTGCCTGATATAGATGCTGTACAAGCCCAAGACATTTATCATAACGAGGATAACCCGACTTTAGCTCGTTTACATTTATGCATGAGTATAATATTGATATATTTTTTAAAAATCGCTGTAAAAGATAGACACTAGAGTGAAATATTTAGAAATTCATCCTTTCAAATATTTATAAATTCATCAAAGTGCAATTCCATTATATCTAGTTCTGATGTAAGAGGAATTAATATTCAGATTTCCCTTTTCCGAATAGATTTTATGCTTTCAAAACGCTATAAATATGCACCTGTAAAGAAGCATTTTACAATCCATCATTTACACAAAACTTTAATTTATTCCACATTTTTAAGATGGTTTACACTTTCCGAAGTTTTGATGAACGTTGAGTTATTTTATTATGTGTCTTTCAAATACCTATTTGCGAATGTTTTTTTCTAATTTTTTGCAATATCCTTCTTTAAAGTTTCGTGACATGCCGATCTTCTGCTAAATACTTATCTGCACTTTCTTTAGCATTTCGTTATAATATTCTCTAATTTATTTGAATATAAGTCTACCGATTTTGGTTTATTCATCTGCTTGTTGATCATGGCAAAATACACAAGATATATGCTTAACAACTACAAAAGGATCGACAAAGTAAAACACGTCGACAATATATCAGCTGATATTTTTATCAGTTTCGATAGCATTCATTTATATACATGCATATATATGTGTGTATAAAAAAGTGCTCAAATTAGTAGAAATAATAAATAAAGAATAACGATAATTAACCCATCTATGCAAACTTTTCTTAAGGCAAACTAATTCAAAGACCGTGTATTTAAGATCATTGAGTATTGGAAGTTTCCACGAGTTCGAGCTAAGGATGAGTGTTTGTTGTGTTTTTCTTCATGTATAATTTAAATATGCATCAATTTCCTTTAGAACATCCTCTACGTAGACATCTCCACTTTTAGGTTGATAGCCCTCTTGTGCTTTGCTTCAAGTAACCTAACGTAACCTGAGACAAATTATTATCTACAAATTGTAACTGTTCCTTTTTCAATGAAAATTATACATAATTACTCATCAGCAGCCGAGCGGTAAATTCTCTGATTACTGGTAATTCGGTCCTAGGTACGAATTCTGAGAGCGCACGCTGCTGCATGAGCGTTTTCATGGTTTTCCCCATGTGTAATGTGTATACGTGCAAGTTTCTCTTAAAAGTTCCTCCACTAAGGCATTCCTTCTCGTAGGCAGATAGCCCTTGAGTGCTTTGCCGTAGCCAAATACACCACCACACCATAATAACAAAAACTTTTAAAATGCCTGCAAAAATGTGATTTAGTAAGATCTTCATAGAAAGTGCAATAAGGGTACAGACATTTCTTTATTGGTATTTTTTACTTCCATATATGTATTGCATAGCACAAAACAACAGCTAATAGAAAAAATGCTCAGATTCCAGCATAATTTAAAGCAGATCGTTTGTGTATTTCAAAAATCACAACATGCACTCATGTGTTAAGATGTCCTAAATTTGATGAACTTTTGAGTCAATGAAAAGGTAAGACATTTTCATGATGAAATAATATGAAATAATATAAGGAGCAAACGAAGCATTATTTGCTTTGTTTCAAAGCAAATAATATAAGGAACAAAATAACATAAGGAGCTTCAGTACAAGTGCTGAGGAGAAGCATCTTATAAAAGGCCGAATATGGGATAATAAGATATGCCCTATGTAAAATTGTTAAATAGAGAAAAATTTAAACCTTAAGGGGGTTTTACTTTTAACTTTTTAAAATTTAAACTCATACTCAATCTCTCTAGGCGCCGGACAAACTAAAATAAAATAAAACTTAACTATAAACTTACTAAAATGAACTGGTTAGAAAATAGAGAAAGGAACTAATTGGTTGATCTGACTCAAAATAATATTAAATATAACTTTTCTTAAAGCAATTAATTCACACATAGCAAGGCAAGGCAGATTCTTCTTAATAAACTTAACCTGAAAAGGAAGCTGGAATAAACCTTCTCTGGTACTCGGTAGAATAAAACACTATTTCGACCAAAACATTTCTGTAATTCACTCATTTTAAAATAAACTCAAGAATCACAAGTTCTTATTCATTAATCGAAACCTCTTCAAAACCCCGAGAAGAAGTATTCAGACACCAATCAATCAGTTCCATTTCTTAAAAAAAAACTACTTTTAACTTTCCTGGCACCTAAAAGTCATAACAAAAATCTATCTTAAAACATATTCAAGAATCTTTAATAAGTGGTTAGTACATATTTGCTAAAAAACAGGGCGCGTTGTGAGTACCCTAAAAGGCGTGAACATTTTTCAATAACCCCAAGCAAAATCTCCATGTTTCTTAAAAGCCTCCCGGCTCAAACAAATGGAGTGACTGAACAGACCAATTTCTTAGTACTAATAAAAAAAACAAATGCAAGTAATAATATAAAATCACACTCATTTATTAAATATCTAGGATAAATTTATGGGAGACCTGGCCAGAATACCCTTACATAAAAATGTAATTAAAATTCTACATTAAATTTCTCCAAGAGTCATTTATCAAGATAAAATTTTGTAGTTTAACATAATAAAGGTTACTTAGAATGACTGGAACATTAAATGAATCATTTAAACTGGAATTCACACAATCTTCTATAGAAATTACAATTAACATAAATTTCTTATTTTTGACAATAACATTAAATTCTTCCAAGACACATAGTTTTTATCTAATATATAATGCTTTTATATATATATATATTTCTCGTTACGCAAGATTTAATTAAGATAACTACCAAAGAAAATATAATGTAACTCACAGCTGAAATACCGGAATTTCATCATCATAAGAAGCTATAGGCGACATCGGCAGAAGAATCCCCCATTGAACTCTTGAATTTGCTTTATAAGTAATCAGCTCCAGAATAAAGTTCAAGAAAAATGACGTCTTGTAAAACCATAATTGAAGGAATCTTTCAAGTAATCAGCTCCAGAATAAAGTTCAAGAAAAATGACATCCTGTAGAGCCATAAATGAAGAAGCCCGGAAATAAAAAATTCTGAGATATGGAAGTAGTTTGCACACGAGTTTCAACACTGAGGCGGCAGAAAACATATATTTTGCAGGAAAACCCACTTCAGGAAAGTATCCGTTCTCTAACTCGGAAGAGATCGCTCTAATTTCTACCTCTTTCATAAATTTCAGGAAAGATTCTCAATTATTCACATATTCAACTTGAATCTATCTCTAATGAATACCGGCGCAAATCGCCGCAGGATCGCAAACGCAAGGCACCCGGAAGGGTGAAGCTCGGCCGCAGGGCCAAAAGCCCTATCTGCTAATTCTCTTCTCTCTAGTTGTATCAAAACTTAACTTAACTCAAAAACTGACTTCTAAAATCGTGCAAGAATCGAGGAAAACTCGGTTTCTCCTCCCACTCACAATTATAGGTCCAAAAGTTACACATAAAATTAAATTCTTGCCAATCCGAGACTTTTCAATATAATTTAATAGGACAAGTTCAAACCTCCAAACGAATCAGAATTAAGTCATTGTCTACAGTAGCACCTGCGAAAACTAGAAACTAAACATTCGACCCCCTCTGCTAACAAGCGAAAAATATAAGAAACTACAAAAACTGCCCTTTCAAAGATTCAATTTACAACTTCCACCGAAGCCATAAACAAGGCGACAATCACAATGCTGAAACGTAAGTGAACAGCGGGGAACCCAATAACAGTGTCCACTTTCCCATCTTGGTAACAAAGACAAGAGAACAACGATATACTACTCAATGTTGCAACTGTCATCTTAAAAGGCATTTCCCACAGATGTTACTTCCGTTAGAAGACGCTCCCCCATTCTCGTTAGGAAATTGAACCGTTGAAGGAAAAAATAATTGCTTAAAGATTTTAAGTACACTCTTTACAAAAATATATATATATTCATTACGCTCTTCACAATTTCAACTTAAAAAAACCAAATACAAATACAATACTTAAATAATTGATTACTTAAATCATTAAAAACACTTAAATTAAAAACACAGAATTCGCGACACAACAAAATGTAATTGATATATTATAAAGTAATTATCGTTTCTCATAATCTCATTCAAATTATCTTCTCTAATGTTTTAACAAAAAATATTTGAAATTGTGTTTTGCCAAAATGATATATTTCATTGAAATATTATAGTATTAAATAGCTAATGATAATTAATTTAAGCATATTAAAATAAACATAAAGTAGTTAACACGAAAAGGAACATAAAGAGGGAAATATGGATGAGTATAATTTCATTGGAACTAATACAACATTATACCTATTGCTATGATAAGCACAAACCAGAAATTATAGCACTTCAAACTCAAGTTGGAGTATTTTATCAGAAGAAAATTTGTGGCGCATTAGTGCGAGCAAAATCATTGCTTGCCGAATCTGCTTTTCAATTTGGTTATCCTAGAAGCTTTGGAAATTTTCTGCACGACAGTCTGATTACGAGCGGTCGAGTGGTAAAAGCCGCTGAATACTGCTAGTTCGAGTCCCGGCGAACGAGATGGCTGCTTGGGTATTTTCGTGCTTTTCCCGATATGTAGCAATGATACGGACCAATTTCCCTTAGAAAGACTTCTCCTTCCGTGCAGTGCCTAATGGCAGAGAACCTAATAAATAAATGAAAATAGAAAATCTGATTAATGACGTAGCTTCCGCTCCGCTTCACTCGTAGGCAAGAAAAAACACTTTCGAGCACTTGCTTTCTTTTCTCGACCTACCATTCCAATATGAATATTAATCACTCTAACTTCTCCTATGTTTATCGTAAGAAAATGCTGTGACAATGATGGACTGGTTCCAACGAAAGTTAAGTTAGCGTATACTGATTTTTTTTTATGTTAAAGGTTTTATTTGTCACATGCATAATCTATATGTACCTCAATAAAATTATGCCAGATAATATCTGAAGATAAATATTAAATACAATTTCTTAGTTTTGTAAATTTTGTATCCCTTTTCTTACAGATTTCCTGACTATGTATGGTCCAGAGCCAGAGTTTGTTGGCGACATTCAGAGCATTAAAGTTATTGCAGGAAAGGACGCAATTCTGAAATGTGTTGTTAAAAATCTTGGAGAACACAAAGTATGTATTTCATTTTTGCAACAAAGTTTAAGAAGTAATATACAATTTTTAGATATTCATAAAAATTGCAGCATTTTTCAAAGCCAAATATCATAGATGTTGTAATCATACATCATTCGTTGCGCAATAAAAGCTGATTCTATCCAGAAAGTTGCCAACAGCCATGACAGTATCAAAAAACGCAAAGGAAATAAACGTAATTGTTATTTTTGTATTCAGAATATGCATTGTCGTGTGAAATGTAATCACCAATAAAACCATAACTGTTTTCTAAGACGAGTTCTCCTGTTACACAATAAAAATTGCCAAAACATGGAAAAGGTATTCAATGTTAATAATTTAACAGACTCTGGGAAATAGAAATTTGGTACTTCTTCCTTAAAGTGGAATCCGAGATTGAATCGCCAATCAACCGAGATATCTGAACAAAATCTAGCTGTGTGTTCTTATACCGCAACACGTAATCTTATTTTAGCACCACGCTGCATTTTTGCTCCTGCCGCATATTCTTATACTAGCTGATACCCGCCCGCTTTGCTGAGCACATTATCTATTCGAATGTGAACCTAGACTTTTTATATAGACGAAATGTCAAGTTTCGAATTGATAATGAATGTTAATTTTTTAAATGTCAGGAAATATAGTGCCAGTCAGTGAATCTGTCATACACAAATTTCCACATCACCCATGACATACAGTGTATTGGAATGCGTCCCCATTATTTAACGCGGCGGGATCCCCAGTAGGTCTACATCACGAAAAATTGCCAACATAAATCTAAGGCCATATTTAAAAATTTTTTTAAATATTTGTTCATTTTTTAATTTATTAAATCAAATTTTTTAATCAATTATAATTATTTGTTACTGATTTTTTATATATGGCAATTTTTATAAATAACAACAATATTGTTATTTTTCAAACCACTAATTTATTTCTCTTAATAATAACATTTATTTTCATGAAACTTATGATAACAGTTAAGTATATATAAATATGCAAAATGATATATTTCAATTTATAAAACTTCAGTGTATACAACATTCTTCTTACGTTTTTCTGGTTGAGAACAATGAGATCCTCAGGAGAAATTACTGTTGAACACGCCACATAAATTTGACCATGAGAAAAACAGACAGTTTGTAAATCTACGCCAGCTAATTTTAAACTCTGTCCTTGTGTATATTGATAACCATCGCAAAGCAAACTCTAACCGGAAAAAGCAAACGCTTAAAGATTTGTGTAAAATCACGTAAATTACGTAATTACGTAAAATACGCAAACTTACGTACACTAAATACGTCAGTTACGTAAAATTAGGTAAAATACTCAAACTTACGTATACTAAATACGTCAGTTACGTAAAATTATGTAAAAGGATTGACGTAAAATCTGTTCTCAGTACGTGTCTACATTGTGGAATGAATAACTATGCAAAATTTCAAGTCAATCTGGTGTTATTTTCGGTGATCTTGTGATGAGTCAGTAGTATTTCGCTTATTTATAAATTACTTATTTAGGATGCGTTTATTTATTTAAAACTATATTCATTGCATGTTTTGTTAAAATGAAGTTAATAATCTTTAATTTACCAAGTATTGAGGTGAATGCCATATCATATTTTTCAAGAAAGAGGTCTTTTCCCGACAAAAGAGTATGCGAAAATGGCCACAACATGAAACTTTATGCTAACGATAAAACCATTTGTAGGTGCAATGCTAAAAACTCCAAAAATAAGAATGGCCTTCGTGTTGGAAATTGAATCAGCTATTCCAGAATATCGTTCGTTGCTGTTGTTAGATTTGGGTATTCTTGAGCAGAAGAGCTGACGTCCATGAAATGGTGTGACAAACAGCTTAATATGTGTGAAACTGCTGTAGCTGACTGGAACAATTACATACGATAAAATTATAATTAATAAGGATAAGGATAAAGATTCTTGAAAATATTCTTTGGAAGCGATATATGAGTACTATTGTTACTATTACATATTGTGCTGTTTATTTTTACATTCGCGCTTCAGGAGCTTGTCGAAATTGTAACTGAGATCTGGTGCAAATATAAAATTTCCAAATATATTTAGGGGCTGCTACAACAAAAAAAAATAGCGGAAATTTATGCTGTCCCTGACACAGGAGTTATCTCATATAGTATACATGTATGTAAAAATATGAAAAATTTCAAATTTAGAAAATCTCAGATAATTGTGATATCATTATTGGTACTTCCTGATTATTCGAACCCCCCAAAAGTTTCTAACTCAACGGCGCATGAACTGTCCATAAACGTTTGTTTGGCTAACATTGTCAGTTTTATTCTGTTCATAAATAACAAAAAAGAAGTATTATATAAGAAAAACGAAATTTTATGCGTAAATATAGAAATCTATGGGGCCAATATTTATATTTTTACAGTCAGTAGATACTGTTTAATTAAATATAAAACTCTCCAATCCACGTATGGGTATCATACATGAATACTAAAATGGTGCTACTTTGCTAGACGCGCGCGCGGATTTTTGACGAAAACAAATTACATTTAGCGGTAAACGATTATCAGTACGAATTATGGCAGCTCATTACTGGACGAATGATTTATGGTAACCCATAGTATGACACCGTTTAATTTTTTCAATAATGCTTTTTAATACGCATAAATTCTTTGGTTTAAATATTATTTATGGTTGTTAAATATTAAAAATCGATTTAATTTTTCATTTTTATTTGAAATACGGATTTTGTTATATATGATACTAGCCGCTGCGCGGCCAGCCTTCGTCTGGCTTTTAAGTGTACCGGAAAAATGCCTAAAGAGAACACCAAACATTAAATTTGAAAACTGCACAGAATTTTACTCTGCAGAACAATTTTATCGAAAAAGAAACAAACAACAACGGAAAAAAATTCAGTTAAAAATGCATTACATATAAAAAGCATACAATGAAATAAGCAATATCCCTTAATACAAATATTAATTATCCTAATAAATAAATTAACCAACTTCCAGCTGCCTTCTCTAGACAAACGTCCAGTATCCATGAGAAACATTAAATTTAAAAATTGCACAGAATTATCGCCCTCATTTTTCCGGTTGGCAATAGTGCTGATATCAGCAACAATGGCTGAGTGCCAATGTTGTTCATATAATGAGAGAAATTCATCAATTTGATACTATCTCATAAAAAAAAAGACCATCATTCGAATTTTGAAAAATCGATGTGCACTGGCTCTTGTCTAGATGCATCCTGTGTACCAGATTTCATAGGTCTGGGTCTATTAGCTTACGCGCAGTACGAACGAAAGGACACCTACACACACAGAAAGACTCGTCCTTTTAAATATAGATATATACATTAATTACACAATTCACCTTTGCAAAAAGAAACAATCTTTCAATTTCTTAAACTGTTCAATAGAGTGAAATCTCGCTTTGCTATAGCCCATTATGTCTTAAAATGACGCGATTTCGTCAGAAAACATAAAATAATAAAAAAACAAAATTTAATTCGAATTTCGAACTCGCTTCGAGGTGCACTGGCTCATGCAAAAAAATCATGCAAAACTTTTCAATTCTTACAAAC
>KK113664.1:299956-312807 GCA_000611955.2 Stegodyphus mimosarum | reverse complement strand
TTGTGTTTTCGAGTTCTGCATTTTTATAGGTGAAATAATATTTATGAAAAGAAAATATATGTCTAGTAATATTTTATGAAGTAGTGTAAAAACATCATTGTTTATGTGAATCAATCAGTTCACTTTACTGTAAATTACTGTTTTTCCCAAGGTTGTTTGGAGGATGGTGAATAACAAAAATTTCCTTTCCATGGGTGCTCACACAGTCGAAAAGGATGATCGGATACAAGTGACGTCAGTCAACTCTACCTCCTGGTACCTTCACATAAAGAATGTGACACAGAATGATTCCGGATATTATGCATGCCAGATCAGCACCAGTCCGGTAAAGAGCCAAGCAGGATACCTTGATGTTGTTGGTATAACATATAATAATAAATTCGCTAAAACTAATGTTAATTATTTATTAATTTCTAATTTTGTTTGCGACTTGTTTTGCTCTCAGAAATATAATTAGCTTGAATTCAGCTTTTATTTTTCTTTATATTATTTCTCATCTCACTAAGATTTCTATCATATCTGAGATACACTTCCTTATTGACAATACTTTTACTATATCATTCCATCTTGCAGCTTATTATATTGATATAAGTAACATTATTTTGTGGATATCGAAACGGACGATCCAAATAGAGTTCCTTATATTGAGTATTTTATTCCGCAGTTTACCTTCATACATGTATTTACAATATTAGATAATTTAAAAAATATTTTGATGTTTTCATCGTGAGGAACATTTTATATTGGAAACTTTTGCTCATGTTCATTAGCTGGCGACAGGGCGGTATCAGAGACTGACCAATCTAGTAAAAGCGTTGGTTTGAAGTTTTGCTGTGTTAAACGATAAGCGAGACAGAGAGACAAAATGAAGTTCCAAAAATAGCATATGTATGTGAGGCAGGAGCACGTTGAATGATATTTGTCTAACAGACTTCTTTCTGGCACTATACAATTTTGTTTACGAACAAGAGAACGCCAAAGAAGAAATCTTTCACTGTGGATACAAAATTATTCCGCACCAGAGGAGATGAATTCTACAAGATGAAGATAGGAAAGCTACCTGATAAAATTCAATAGATTTCAGACAATAATGCAAAATGGATTCTAACCTGAAAGCCAATTAATGTATTCTATTGCAATATACACTCTTAGACAAAAAAAAAAGACGCACCTCGACGCACCGAGAAGATATAAAGCAAATTAGACACAAATTGGTATACATACAGGTTTCGACGGAAAATGCAAAATTTTACATTCTGGCTGCCAATGAATGAACGGTTGTCGCTACAGCGCATATGATCTGCGCAATTGGCAGGATATTTAAGAGGAGAAATTACGATTTCAGGTCATAAATTCTTCACGAATTTCATTCTGAGTACTCTGGTAGACAGTAACTATGTCTCGCATACAGGTGCGCGAACGATATGCGCAGATGTCAGAATTTGAGAGAGGTCGTGTAGTTGGGCTCAGAAGCCGGATGGCCTTATCGGCGAATAGCTCGACATTTGAGCAGGAGCGATGCCACTTTTAGACGATGCTGGTACGAATGGCTGAACCATGGCCGCACACAGCGTCAAGAAGGAAGCGGTAGGTCTAGAGAATCGACAGAACGTGAAGACCGAGCAATTTTCAGAGCGGCACTCACAGCCCCAGATGCATCATTATCATCGATTGTACGTGCAATTAGTGCTTTAGTGATCGCAAGAACCATTCATAGAAGGCTCATAGAAAGGGGCTGAGGTCATGGCGTTCCTTGCGCCGACTACCACTGACCTCTGTACAACGTCAAGCCCATTTGCTGTGGTATCGGGCTCTGGAATGTCACTAATCGAGTAAAATATTCTCCAGTGATGAGTTCCACTTTGAACTGAGCCCCGATGACCAGCGAAGGTGAGTCTGGAGACGCCCCGGACAGCGGTGTGATACCAACCTGACTGTCTTGAAGCAGACAGGCCTACAGCCAGTAATGATGGTCTGCGGTGCAATTTAATTTCATATTAGGACCCCATTGGTTGTCATCCGTCTCAAACTTACAGCACAGCGATACGTCGACGAAGTTCTAAGGTCCGTTGTGTTGGCCTTCATGTGACGCCACCATGGGCTTACATTTCTGCAAGATAATGGCCGCAACAACACTGCACATATTTCTACTGCTTGTCTTAGTGTTTGCCGCACATTACCTTGGCCAGCAAGTTCGCCGGATCTCTCTCCTATTGAGCACGTTTGGAGCATTAAGGGCATCGCCCTCCAACCAGCTCGAGATGTTGACGATCTAACACGCCAGTTTGACAGAATTGGGCACGATATCCCTCAGGAGGACATCTGCAACCTCTATAAATCGATGCCAAGCCGAATAACTGCTTGTATAAGGGCCAGAAATGGACAAACGCGTTACTGACTTTTTCACTTTGTCAAGCTCTATCACTTCAATAAATCATCTAATTTTTCTCAAACTGTAATCATTTGTTTTCTTGTACATGTACATCACTTCTACCGATTTTCGTCCCATTCGGATAACTCCTCCTTGGCGCGGTGTTTTTTTTTGTCTAAGAGTGCATTTGAATGTTTTCATAAAAGCACAAGAGCTTTTGCACATATCCATTATAACAATACCTATTTTTAATACAGGCTATCTACTCTAGGTGCGTCAGAAAAAAAAATAAGGACATGTCATGCCAGAGCCATTTATGATATTTCCTCAGTATACTGCTCAATACACAATAACAAATAATTGTTTTCTAGGCTCACTAATATAGGCGGGTCTTCAGCAAATATTGTACTTGAAGTTTCTCTGGAATTCAAATTTGGAACAGAACGTCCATTCTTCTTCCCCTCTAGCAGGTAGAAAATCATCACATTTAGTTTATCAAAAATGTGAACATTAAAGATGAACTAAGATCTGGGTAATTTAAAATGCGACAATATTAAAGCATATTTTCCAATAATGCTTCAGATATTAGTAAACTCTTAATAAAAATACGAATGCATTTTGATACTGACGATCTATAGAAGTATGTATAGATTAAAATTTAATAGCTTTATAATAGATTAACCAAACTAATAAGTCTCAATATAAGTACTAGTATTTCACTGAAGCTAAGTAAACTGCTTCGTAAAATAAGTTCCTTTGCTCACTAACAAAAAGTATTTTAACAATCGTTTTAGGCTTCTAAGTATACGCGTGTTCACAATGAAGAGAATTTGCATATTATATTGAAATAGACAGATTTTAATTAACTATCGTATGACTATGCATTTGTAACAGATTAAGGGATAATGTTCAAAAGTATTCATCTATTCTTGACTATCGGTAAACTCCACAGTGCAGCGATTTCCACAATCCACGTTGTCATATTGAACAGATAATGAGCCTAATATGGGATACGTTCCTCTACACGGTCAGACAGGTCACTCAGCGTAAAGCCATACTGAACAGAAGGCAGTTGAGGAGACCCAGTGGCAGTCGATCCCACTCCTGCAGTCAGGTAGTTTTCAATTCCAGAATGCTCTGGGAGTGGAATAGCGAGGTGAAATTGCCCTCTGAAGAGCGTTTCAGACATGCTTTAAAGTTTTAAGGTCAGGAGATCTGACTAGCTACTTCAAACATTGAATATCCTCACCTTGCAGTAATTGTCCACTGACTGAGCCCTACGTGGATGAGCGTTGTCGTCCATTAACAGGAACCCAAATCCAGCTGCGACCCTGAAAGATCAAACATTAGGGCTATAAAATCTCTTCTCTGTTACTAATAGCAGGAGCTTTTGTCAAAAACATGCATTGGTGTGTGTCCGTCAAACATAATACCTGTCTAAACCATTACACCTCCACCACCGTAATGATCCTTTCCTCTGATAAAAGAGGGATAATATTGTTCGGTCTCCAGGAACAGGTACACTGAGAAGCCGTGTCCAGGCGAAATGTCGACTCATCTGTAAAACGCACAGTTCTCTGCTGAAGTCTGGTCTAAGGAGCATGCTATCTTCACCATGCTAAACGCGGTCTTCTATGTACTGCAGTAAGTCTAACACAATCAGCAGGTCTTCTGGCATACAGCCCTATCTCATGAATCATTTGGGGAACTGTAGACCATGAAACTCAGATCCAGTGGCGGAATACAGCTCACATGAGGTCTGTAGCGATGTAGCAGTCTTGTTGGGCGCACTGAAAATAATGCCGAATAAAGATCCTCATTTGTCGTTTTGGATTTTGGTCGGCTATCTGCAAGTCTTGTCGATATGGATGCAGTGTCCTGAAACTATTTCCTCAATTTTCAGCCGACACTAGGTGTTACAATGAACGTCATAAATGCGTGAGCTTGTGATTGGCATATCTCTAATTTACGACGATTCTCCATCTCCTTCCGTCAACCATACGTTAGTGGCTACTCATTTTAGTTGCCATCTTGTAAAAATTTACCCAATTCTTACGAGAAACATCGTGAATGGTTTGAAGAAGTACGACCTCACAAATAGCTGGAAACCCCTCATGCGCTTATATACCTCTTCAATCTCAGCTTCGCTGACATGCATATGTACGCTTACGCATTCTTTTCTGAATATCTGCATAATTCTTTGGCGACATAATTAACCTTCCGTCCAATACTTTTGGTAAAAATAGGTTCGATTTTCAAATGTTGCACAATAATTTCATGCACGTAAGGATTCCTTGTATAATTAATTTCAAGAGAATTAAACTAGGAAAAGAAAAAATGAATTTAATTATTTTTTCAATTTTTTATAACATTTGGAAGGCTTCAATTTTTTTTAACAAAATACTAACATTTTTAAACTCTGTTTCAAAAAAATGTACAGTTGTAACAGAACTATTTAACCGTAACCGAATTATATTGAAGGCCACCGAGCGGCGAAGACCAACAGTCTAAGTCAGTCGACCTCCAGCCGCGAACACGTTAGGTTGTCACATAGTAGATGTCTGCAATTCGAATGTTTAATGTTCCGTTATATGTTTAATATTTATGTATATTTCCTTGTACCCGTTCCTGTGTGCTCTGTTAATAAAATACTTTTAAAGCTAGCCGGCGTTCGTGTTTATTGAGGAACGGCTACACAGTGATATTTTTTACCAGATCCTATTCTTGCCAGAAACTGATTCTGAGCTGCTTAGCGTTTTCTCTCTTCTACTGCAAACTTAAGAAGCAGATATCATTTGAGAAAGCTCTAAATGCAGAAAATAATCAAATTCGCTGGAACAACCTTGTACTTGGCGTACATTTACAAAAACACTCAATCGATTTCGAGGGCAGCTACAGGTCCCTCCTCATCAGGAGAACAAAATATCTTTTTTTTCTCCTTTTTTTTTCTAGATATTTTGTTCTCCTGATGAGGAGGGACCTGTAGCTGCCCTCGAAATCGATTGAGTGTTTTTGTAAATGTACGCCAAATACAAGGTTGTTCCAGCGAATTTGATTGTCACATTAGCGTGTTTCTCTTCTATTGCAGAAAATAACTAATAACAGTTTCATATGTATAAATTAATGTTATTCGTAATCATGTTTCTGAGCCTGTTTTTTTCCAGAAAGCGGTTTTTTACCTTTTGGTGCAAGATAAAGAGCGAAAATTTCCATAATAATCTACTTTTGAAAATTAATAAATCTTATGCTTTCTATAATGTTTACAGCAGTTTCTTGTCTATAGGTTAAACTGCATTCGAAGAACCAAAGTTATATTTATCAATAACGGAATATTCTTAGAAAATAAGCATTCATACAGGTCAATCAAAATTCATTCTTAAGGATTCTAAAACTATCTAAAGCATTTAAAATCATAGCTTAATTTGAAGTATTCCGAAAGCCTTATAATGAGCTCTTACATGCAACGTTAAAATTCTGTAATTCAAATAATTTATATAAATACTTTGAGTGATCTGATCCCATATTTCAAAATGCTTAAGTATTTTATTTAAGAAATACTACGTTTAAACTATGTGAATTAGGTTTTGCATAGAGTGATATAAGAAACTTACTAGAAAAATTTATATAGTCACCACTATATGTATATGTGATAACAGTATAATGTTTTTCCATGTAATTTTAATCGATCTCGGTGAAGGTTTAAAATTTAATATTCATTCCAACGATTTTTTTTAGTATTCTTTAAATATAATGTACGAATTTGAGATTAAATCTTGTATTCGTACTCATGATTTCTGAAAATTAATTATATTTTTTAGATTTAATAATAAAAGTTACACTTAGCAAACATAATTTTAAATTCTGTTTATCATTTCCTGATAAATTTAATACGCATCGTTGGTAAATATTAATTTATATTCTAAACTTTGGTTTCTTTCCCTTAAGAAAATAATCAGGTTTTAAATTGGAAATGTTTTCCCCAATAAATCACCGTAGAATATTGTGTGCTTGTTATAGAATAGTTATGTTATTTTTGTCACAAGAAGCGAAATAATTATTATACAAATCGAATAACAAATAAGCCTTAGGATTTTTTTTTTACATTTGTTAATCTCTGTGCAGTATCGCTAGGATATTATATAAATAAAATAAACTGCTGTCATACACAGTTATGCTATATTTAATTGAAAGCACAGGGTTCCCATACATTTTGCTTCAAAATTGCAGACAGAAGGATTTAAAAATGCAAGAACGAAATCTTAAATTCAGGACGTAAACGTCAAAATTATTTCTGGCTAGCTAACATTAATGTTCTCTATGTTTGTTGCATACTATCTAGACTTTTATTTGTCAAGAAAGAATATTTCCTGTTTTTGTTTCGAATCCTGATACTAAAACTATAAGCAATTAATTAAAAACGTCTAATTCTTTTAAAAAATGTTTTACAGCAATTTTCGCTTGTTGTTTAATATATTAGCTGGCGGCAAGTCCAAATTTAATGAGTCTTAATACCAACAGGTATCACCATAAGGATTAAGCCCCTGCATATGTCTCGCAGAAAGAATTATTTATTTTTCTCAGTTTCTTTTTTTGTTTTTTAATTTTCACATTTTTTTCTTTTATAAAGCTTTTTTATACAGTTTGTAAAAAATAAGTTATTAAAAAGCCAATCTTTCTATTTTATTTAATTACTGGTAATACATTATCATCGTCAAAATTCTTTTAGATTAGCATCACTGCGTTTGACGCAAAATATTAAAAAAAACTGAAACTTTAAAACTTTTTTTAATAAAGGTTTCCGGTATACGTTTTTAGTTTTAATATTAAATGGTCTCTTGTGACTTTACTGAAAATATAGCAACTTCATGGGAAAAAACGAAATTTTTAAGTGAAATCTTTTGTCTTATAGTTTTATATTTGATTTTTTCCTATTATTTGGGTATGTTATTCCATTCTGTATATAACTTGCCTTCATATGCACTGTTTCTTATTAAATTATTATTTATGAATACATTTATTCTTGAAAATTTGTTGTTATGATTTTCATTGCTAAACATATCTCATTTCAAAGTAGACTGCATTATTATTTGTCACTTACTATGAAATTGCTAAGTATAGTTACATATAAATGGATCAAGAAAAGGGTACAATCTGCGCAAAAAAATGGAGCACTTCTATACCTCCTGTTCTACTGGGACGATAGACGAAATTTAACTTGCGATTTTCATAGACTGAAAGAGCAACTTACGATATATATTAGATTTATATATAAGTGACGGGGGACGTGGGCACTCTCCCTTTACTATAGCGGTTAATCAGTACAGCATCACGTCCACCATTATCTACAGAACAGCATTAACATAGGTAACTAGTATTACAAATAACGCATGGTGCAATGTACATAGCAGGAGTAATTACATCTAGAAGAACAGGATATAAACTATATAACATATGTTATATTTACAGACTGTTGTGTGTCCATACTACTTTCGGAAGTGATGCTATACCAGAGGTACAAAATGAATAGGCGTACTAAAAATGCGTGCACATGTTACGTGACATATAAGATAAAAGTAATACACTAGTTCAATACAGAAATACGGATATAATACATAGAGCAAAATTCAGTAATGGAATACATAGTCATGTGTGTAAGACAGTCAACAGTTCACTGCTAAATAACTTGCAAATTACTATATGGTGCGACTACTATATGAGAAGAGATTGCAATGTTACAGTTGAAGTGTTGTACATAGGAGTAATTACATCTCTGAGTAAAAAATATAAAAACAAATATAGCATATACAGATTGTTATGCGATCAGACGACATTCGTAATAGTGATGTTATATCAGAGGTACGGATACATGTTGGACAGTTTGTATGACCTATATGACATATAAAGAGTATGAACTAAATGATACAATACATCTACAATATTACGTACAAACTGGTTATAACAGCCCTGTTCGTGTGAATTACAACATAAAATACAATAAATACATGTCTGGATTAACATGTTACTGATATTCTGGAGTAAATACATTCAAGGGTATAGTGTACATAATGACATTCAAAATACTATACACAAGTTATATAACACAATATAAGTACCATACGATATACGAGTTAGAGCCTTACTGCAAGATTAATTATTACATTTCAATTGTATAAACAGCACATTTCAGTAGTAAGTGCATTTCAGTAGTAAAATGCGCGAAATATCTTATGGAGTGAGTACAAATTAATGCTAAAGAGTGCGAAACATACCTATACACAGACTGTGTAATACAAGCTCCTACATATAAAACAGCGACCATACTCGTCACAAGATTACCGGTAGATTAATTATACAATGTTATTCTAGCAAGAGGTGTTACAATACAATATGCAGTATGGGCAGACAAAGTGCTAGAGTCATTATAGAACATACTATTGTCATTTCAATGAATATACATTTGGAAAGAAAAATAAGAAATTCGTGACAATACAATAAGCCTATGAGAGTAAAAATCAGATAAGATGCTATACAATATATATACTGGGTGTTGCATAAACAGCATAAGCGAATATTGTTGCAGTAGTATTGGTATTTTACATAATATGATAAATGTTAAAGATAAATTCATATATAATGATATATACATATCTTGCATATAATGTCATATATAGTGATATGTTTAATACAATACAGGTGTGTAATATTCAGACACTAGAAGATATATATATATTGTAGCGTAGATGAAGGGATCGTACAAATGAACAGGCAAGTACTCAAGTCTAAACTCAAGACTTGATTAATTCGAACTGAATGAAAAACTACTTATATACTACAGCTGATTAGCATGCTGGAACATTCCAGACTCGGAATGTTCTGGAACAAAAAGAAAACAGGTTAATCAGAAGGAAATTTACAAAAATATCGAGTATGAGGCATCTTGTCTTTGATAGGTTTCGAACTCGGGACCTTCAATGCGTCTTATCCACTAAGCTATGCGGAGCTTAATCGAAAGGAGCAATTTTCGCTACATTTCCCCCTTCTTAGGAAGAATCAGCGTCCCGCTGCGATCTGGTTTGGCTTCTTGTAGCAGGTCTCCTGGAAATATCAGGCTTTCTTTCATCGTCTAGTTGTACGTTTGGATCAAGATAGGGCTTCAATCTCAATACATGAACGATGTCTTTTGAATTCCGTCGCTCCCTATTTTGTTCTATAGTTTCTACTTCGTACGTCACGTCAGAGAGCAGTCGTGTTATTCGATACGGTCCAAAGTAACGTTCTAAGAGCTTTTCGTATAATCCAACCTTTCGTACTGAAGTGAAGACCCAGACTAAGTCTCCAATGTTGTAGCTGACAGGTCGATGCCTTTCGTCATATCGACGCTTATCTGTGATTTGCGCTTTAAGATTATTGAGTTTTGCAAGCTGTCTAGCTTCTTCAGCTCTAGTGATCAGATGTTGCGCATAACTATCGTCAGAATCTTCGATACTGTATGGAAAAATTACGTCGAGAGGAGTCTGGATATCTCTACCCTAAATGAGAAAGAATGGGCTGAATCCCGTTGTGTCTTGTTTCGCTGAATTATAGGGATAGGTTACAAATGGTAGAACAGTATCCCGATTTTTCTGTTCAACGTCTACGTACATGGACAGCATGTCTGTCAGTGTCTTATTGAATCTTTCACTTAAGCCATTGATCTGAGGGTGGTATGCAGTCGTCAGAAGATGAGACGTCTTGCATAGTTGAATGACTTCTTTAACAACGGTAGATAAGAAGTTGCGTCCTCGGTCACTTATTATCTCTTTGGGGCACCATGCTTCAGTACAATTTCTTCAACTATAAACTTGGCAATTTCGGTGCCCTCAGCTGTTGGTATTGCATTTGTGACTGTAAATCTGGTAAGGTAATCTGTGCAAACTATAATCCACCGGTTCCCATTTCGAGTAATAGGAAAGCGTCCAAGTAAATCTATCCCAATTTTGGTAAACGGTGAGTGAATGGGTTTTATCGGATGAAGCTGTCCTGGTGGAAGTTGCGACTGCGATTTCCGTCTTTGGCATTCTCGGCAGTGGGACACGCATTACGGAGGGACGGGGACGCCCTAACTTTACCTTTGTGGTTATACGGGCGTAGTCCCACGCCCTCCTCCTTGTCTGTTTTATATCCGCTCCACCACAGCCAAGGGAGCGGACAAGACAGTACCAGTACGGTCCCTGTCGAGCCTGATCCCATCCTAGGTACAATACCCGGGTTCTAGTCCTGTGAAGAATAAGGTACAATAGTACCTGATATTTTACCCCCGTGGTTGAGACTGCCTAAGTACAGATCCTAGCCAGTACTTCCCAGGAATTCTCCTGAGTCAACCCCCGGCGGGGGTCTCGGCAGTGGGATACATACCGCCGTGTGCTCCCATATAGCCCTGTCCAATAGTACTTCCTGCTTATTCGGTCGCACCTTTTGGCAAATCAGAGATGCCCAGCGGTTGGAGCATCATGAAGACTTCTTAGAACCTCACTACGAAGTTGCTTTGGTACTACCAAGAACCATTGCTGTCCCATAGGATCATAGCTTCTTTTGTACAGTATACCATTTCTCATTTGATAATTTTGATATGTGTAACCTCTCTTGAGAACTGTAATAATGGATTTTAATTATTTTTTCTTCTGTTGCTCTTTTCCGTAATCTACGATGGCTGCAAAGAAAGGGATGTCTTCATTGTTTTCAATTATTGGTTCTATAAGGGGCTTCCTTGTTAGTGAATCTACATCGGCGTGTTTGCGACCGCTCTTGTAGACAATATTTATATCGTATTCCTGCAATCTGAGAGCCCACCGCGCAAGTCTTCCGGATGGATCCTTAACATTGGCCAGCCAGCATAAAGAATGGTGATCCGTGACTACCGCGAAGGGTTTTCCGTAGAGATATGGCCTGAATTTACTGATTGCCCAGATGACGGCAAGGTCGTGGAATAGTATCTTTCAGCTGCAATAAGAGACCTGGATGCATAGGTCATTGGCCTTTCCTTGCCATCCTGAATCTGAACCAGTACTGCACCGATGCCATAGCCGCTAGCGTCCGAATGTATCCTCGTTTCTGCGTCTGGAATAAATGGTCTCAAAACAGTGCCACTGGTCAGCAACCTTTTGAGCTTTTGATTCGATCAGTAACTCGTTCCAAGAAATTTTGCATCTTTCTTCAACAAGTCATGCAGGGGCTTTGCGATATCCGCAAAATTTTTAATGAATCGTCGGTAGTAGGAACACAAGCCCAGAAAACTTCGGACATCGGCGATATTCTGCGGGACAGGGAACTTTGCTACAGCCTCTACCTTTTGTGGATCGGAATATATCCCATGTTGATCGATTAAGTGTCCCAGGATAGTCAGCTTCTTTTTGCCGAATGAAAAGTTTTTCGAATTTAGCGTCAGTTCTGCTCTTTGGATGCATTTCAGTATCAGCATTTTGAAATTAGGTGCGTACAGGACTATGTCGTCGAGGTAGCAAAGGCAAATATTCCATTTGAGGCCTCTTAGTACCGTGTCTATCATCGTTTCGAATGTGGCTGGAGCATTGCATAATCCGAACGGCATGACTTTAAATTCAGAGACTATCTGGAGTCACAAAAGCTGTCTTTTCGCTGTCTTTATCATCAACCTCTATTTGTCAGTAGCCTGACTTCAGATCCATCACAGAAAAACTTTTTGCACCAGCCAGGCAGTCCAAGGCATCATCGATGCGAGGCAACGGATAGACGTCCTTTTTGGTTACCTTGTTCAATTTTCTGAATTCTAATTTTCCAGAACATTCCAAACTCGGAATGTTCTGGAACATAAAGAAAACAGGTTAATAAGAAGGAAATTTACATAAAAACCGATTATGAGGCATCTTGCCTTTGATAGGTTTCGAACTCGGGACCTTCGACTCTCGAGTCCTGCGTCTTATCCACTAAGCTATGTGGAGCTCAGTCGAAGGGATCAATTTTCGCTACAATATAATACAACAAAATTCTGTGGTTAGGTTAACATAAAACGATGTAAGTATGTTTACTTACGTAAGGTCAATAGATAGACACAAAATTTAATTCACAAATGGAGTACAGGATGTGTAGACTATTACATCATAGGTGCGTTAAGCACTTTGAATAATTTTAAAAATATGCAGAAAGAGTACTTGGCTGTAGAGCTTAAGAGCTGCACTAACAGTAGCAGACAAAGAATCACATTGCCAAAGTTAACACTATGTGAGATGCATAATACCCAATACATTCTATAAGGCATAAAAGTAGCTATACATTAATTGAGTACATCATTACACCACAGATGTGCTTAAACACCTCTGAAGGACCTTAACCCATTAACTGCCAGATTTTTTTTTAATATTTTTTTAATATATAGTTACGTATTTACATGTAAACCAATGTAGTACATTAAATTTTACAATACAGAAAAAAAATATGTTTTTTATGGATTTAAAATCAATCCCCA
>KK113664.1:279216-292315 GCA_000611955.2 Stegodyphus mimosarum | reverse complement strand
ACTAAACCCATCCAGTCTGATGAATATTTATTAAAAACATATGTAAGCTCTTTTTGATTAATAAAAGATATCAATAAAAAATCTAAAAGTTTTTTTTTTTTCTCTTTCGCAACAGTAAATTTTTCAACAATTTTTTTTATTTAAAATTTCCAAGGATATATGTTAATTTAGGTATTGGCGCGTTTTGAAATTTGGCATATTTGTTATAAGTGGTAATAATACCCAATGTGGTTTACGTACTTTATTAAAGTTATCTGAAAGAATGAAAGATGCATCTTTTTTTTTCTGCTCATGGACAATGAAAGAGAAAAGAAAATAGGTTTCCATAAATTAAGAATTTCGTTAAGTGAATTATTCCTGGCTCAAGCTGAAAAAGATGCGCCAAGATAAAGTTTGAAATATCTCGGTAAGTTTCTACTAAATTTTAAAAAATTCATATTTAAGCATAATTTTAATCGTAGAATCAAATTATGGGAAATATATTATGCCATTTTAAAATAAAGTTCGATTTTGTGTCAAATTCGTATGTTAAAACAATTCTGTATATAAATCTAATACATATCTTAACGCGTGGTTTCGAGGTATGTAAAACGCAAATTAAATTTGCGTAAATTTGCAAATTAAATAATCAATCGGCCCAGTAGAATGAAAGATACAGACCTGACTTTTTTTGGAGACTCTATATATGTATTCTTAAATATGCAGTCTTAGTTAAATTTAATAATTAAACAAACTTTTACTTACTTAATGACAGTATTAGAAATAAATATTTATTCAATTATATTTCTTACTGGTAAGTGGTTCAGTTTATTCTTATTGCCAAATTCACATATATAGCATTTTCTAGAAGTATTCTAGTCACTTCTATCGCTGCCAAATATCTTAGGCTCTACAAATTATTTACTGTTCAGTTCTGGTATTGTCTTCTAAAAAATAATGATTTTTCTATAAAAGAAATTTTGGATTTTAAGTAAATATGTTTATTACTATTGAATTTTTGTTTACTTTTGTTCTAGCTTTCGGTAGGTTTAAGTTTTTATGTACGAATAATATTAGCGATAGACACCAATTAAAACTAACCGTATTAATTAAACAATAACTAAACAGTTGTTACAGAATCTCATGCGATTTTTTCATTAATATCATATATATTTAGGGAAAAAAGAAGTTAAAAACATCTAAACGGGAATAAAAATTGAAACATAAAATGGCACATTAAAACATCACTTAAGGTTTCAGCGGCAGGGCTGTTTATATACCAGGTGCATACATCGCTGAAGATATTTTTGTGTTTTGGTTTTTATTTCTACTCTTGAGATTCCATTTGAGGCCATTGTTTATATTTTCAGTAATCTTTAACTTCTAGAGTCATTATGAATTTTTTTTAAATCAGGGGATGTGAAAAATGTGTAATGCTTCTCTGGAAATCGATCCCTCAACCTCTCGAATACTTGTCGAGTGTTCTAATTACATCACTACGGCATGCAGAAGGAATAGAGAAAATGCCCTACATAATGACACTTTTAAAGGGCGACTGGGGTTAGGGAGGACCGAATCTTCAAATCCTGCTGGTGACGAATTATCGTCCGAATTACCTTTTAGTTAGGGTGCTACTTTAGTTGTATTTGAAATTATTACAGTTGTCTTTGAAGTTTCATTTTTGAGTCCTTAGTTGTATTTGAAGAAGGAATCGTGAAAATTATGCAATGCCCTCCCCGGGGCTCGAGGCGTGGACCTCTCGATCTAAACTTATGCTTCCAGTTACACCTCGATGGCACGTGAAACGGAGGGATAAAATAGCTTTTAAACTTTATGCCGATGAGGATTTGTTTACATGTACTTACTCTTTGTGAGGCTGAGAATCCACGAAAGTATAGTGAATAAGATTAGTAATCTTTTGTAGTTTGTTACACTTTCGGATTTCAGTTAGTAATCATGCTTAATGCATAATGTTTTCGACTTACCTGTCATATGTAATGTTAACACGATCAAATTTGTTTCAGGAAGTGCTGCGTAAAGATACGAAATGCAGCCTCTCGTATTATTTGTTGTTGTGATCAGTCTAATCTAAATTTTATTAAAATAATAATGATATTTTTTTAAGATTCCAAATAGAAGGATTTTGCTTAATTTCCCAAGCACTTTTAACTTCGTTTCCATTAGTGTATCATTTAGAGTAACTTTAATTTGCGAAATAAAAGAAATACATATTCGGATTAAAAATGCTGTCTAAAGACGTAATAGTTCTTGAAACACGAATGATTCTCTGTCTAAAAGATTTCTAGGCACGTTGTTTACATTCGAGCCCCTCTATTAGTTAGAAACGGTGTACTTGTATTAAAATGCCACTTATGTATGATCTCATTAACTTATTTTTAAGGCGTCAAACTGTGCAACTCAGTCTATGTCGACTTTTGTACATTTTAAGAATAAACAAAAACGTTTAAAGGAAATTTTTCTCCTCTCTGAGAATACACGATCATTTCTGTCTTCTCAGTGTGAAGTTAGCGGTCGCCGCCGCCTTTAAAATCGTTGAAATTAACTTAAAAGCCTCCATCTCGGTGATCTCAATACCCGAGGGCATACTATTTGTTCTCAGTTGCGTTTACTGTTTGCATAAGGTTCTAGCCAAATGCAAATTTCCCTCGAAGGGCAACCTTAACGCGCATTACAAGTTTAATTGGAAAACTTTGCTCTCCAAATACTGTAGATCGGTTGCCAGACACACATAGATTTAAACTGTAAAACAAACAACTAAAAAGAGCATTTTACTAACCGAGCTTGCAAAAATGAGGTAATAGGATGAGCAAATGGTTAACATTGTAATATCCGACTGGAGTAACGATTTTCAACCCTGTAACTATGAGAAGCATTTACGCATGCCATAAATAAGTCCTAGTCGGTTGTTTTTAATTGTTTTAGAGCACCAATATTGTAATATTTCTTCGTTATCGTTATTGAAAGCTATGGAGTTGCAACAATGCATCTTATCATTATTAGTAGTTAACATGAATTATAATTTAATAAATAAGTTTAGTGTACTTCTCTTCATGTTTTTTCGTTGTAAGCTGTAGAATAATGCCACATCGTCATAGGATGAGCAAATGGATAACATTGATGGATTGATAACATAGACAGTAACATTATCGTGGTAGAATTTTGAGGACTGAGTTTAGGAAGCTTAAATAATTTTGTAAGATTTCTCGTATTTTTTAGATCTATTTGAATGCCAAATATAGAATTTTGGTTTATATTATTGAAATTTTAACACAAAGTAAAGGAAGTACTGTAATCGCAAGAAACGTCGGGTATCCTATTTCAGAGGAAATATCCATTTTGACTTTTACGGGATATATTTGGATAATTTTTTGCAAGATGCCTCTACGTACGGACAGAATAAAAGATTCTTTTTTCCAAAACAGATTGTAAAAGGGATTCAGAAGGGATTTTTTTATACGTACTTACTTATGCATGTCGTATAATTCAGAATCGATTAGCCGTAGATCTTTGAAATTTTGTATATGGGACTGCTATAACATCTAGATGCTATAACTTCCCCTTTTTAAATTGCAATCGACGGTACCAAACGTATATATATCAATGTGTGTTTGATAATTTAGTTTGTGGTCGTGATAGCAGAGTGCCAAGACGGAAGGAAGATATTGATACCACACCACGTTCAGCTAATTACGATCTCTATATATAGGCACATTATAGTAATTCTTCGTAGACAATATACGTTTTAATCATAAACAATTATAGTAATTGCTTGTATACACAGGTTAATGGAGCTGCATCATTTTAGACAGAAAAGCAGAGCAGCGAGAATAGTTAGCAATGGCGGAAGCTAGGGAAAGGTATCACGTAATTGTTTCGCAAAGTAGTGTTTATACTAAATAGGTGCCTAAAGTATTGCTAAGCTATGATTGGTTAATTTATGTTGATTAATATTTATGTTTATCAATATGAGTTGTTATATAACAGGAAAATTCTGAAGCAAAGTCCTGCATCTTAGGTCGGGCGAGTTCTCAACCTCTTTATTAGAAGAAAGAGCCTGTAATGCAGAAGCAGTATCCGAAAGGATCACAATGATTTTAAAGGAGCTTTGTCTAAAACATTGTTCAATTGATATAAGAATTGACTTCATCTCTCCCTCAGAGAGAGTTGTGAAATTTCCAAATGGAAGGCGAAAACAAAAATCTTCACTAAAGAGGGGAATTTGTTTATCTAATTTGATTTCTTGAGGTAAATGTAAATTTTAATTAAAGGTATTTAATAGTTTTTAATTTAGTTACCTCCCCGTCTTCAAGTTTTACTGAAGACGAAAAAATTCAACTTCATGAAAAGGACCCGATTTGTACAAATACAAACATAGCACTTACCAACTGCCTTGAATTCAAAAACGTTCTTATTATATTTTAACCCTAGATTAAGTGGGTGGGTGGTAGGTGTTCCCCAATGATATTGTAACATACTGTGTTGATTTTCAGTAGCTTTATAAGGTATTTCTCCCACCTTCTTCGCATGCCTTCGTGATGTAGTGGTTTGCATGCTCGACGCGTAACCGAGAGGTCCGTGGTTCGATTCCCGGCGAAGGCGTTGCTTATTTTTCACCTCTCCTGCTTCTTAAATACCTAATGTCTCTACAGTTTAACATCGATTTTTGGTGTTTGTTGGGGAGGTATTAGATATTTGTGTAACATGCTTGGAGTTTATCTAGTGGTAACGAGGAATAAGTTCGTTATGTTCAGTGGAACGTTGTGTGCAATCAAAATTCAATCGCTCTGCTCCTGTAATTAAAATTTTGGCAAATAAAGAATCATCATTTAAAAATGAATTCCCTTATTCTAGATACATTTTAATAGGTGGGTGACAGATGTCACACACGTGCCTTATTATGTAACATACGGGTCTAAATATGATATTAGTTTCAAAACTATATTTCATAAAATTACGAATAGAAAATCAACTTAAGAATTATTAAGGTTTTCTTTTCCGAATTTCATTCAGTTTCTTTTCTTTACATTTCAATTCTAACCAGATGGTCTTTGTTTCCCTTAATCAGTTATCTAACGTGAAATGTAAAAGAAAAGACTATGATTCAACATAATTGTTGTTACCAGTCTCACTTATCTGACCAAGGTCAGCACAAGCCCACGGCATTCATCGTGGCAAGGATTCAAATACACTCGTCGTTGGCAAGACTCTTCAGCACCATATATTTGATAGCACCAATTTTGAGAGCCAGCACCCCGAGGGACGGGTCAGAGTGTCTTCCATCCATCTTTCTCTACCCCCACTTCTCGAGTGGACTGTCAGCTGGCGGCATATTTAGAATGCCTCCATGTTATATTAGGGTGCCGGAAGTGTACATTTACAAGTATCCATATCTTGTCCGGAATTTGAATCTGGGCCTTTCCGTATGGCAGTCAATGCCGCTATTCACTATTCCGGATTTAATATGTAGAATATTACGTAGGTGAGTAAGAAAGTTAGTTGCACCCCTTCGTAAAAATGGTCTGTCAAAGTCTATTTTGATAACACTGTCTTGCAAAACTTCAGATATGTAGCTGTATCAAGTGACGAAGCGGCTTTCACGATGCAATTACATTTGTCTGATAAATAGTCATAAGCATGTCTCGACATTTACAAGTGGTGTCCAAATTGGAAATACGTGCAGTGTTTCGTTTCTTATGGGCGAAAAGAGTGTAACTGGTTTTGGGCAGCGGTAACAAAGGTTCATTGGCAGCCGTATGAAGTTTATGATGAAAATGTAATGTCACGTCAAGTATTGCGAAGTGGTGCGACATATTTGAGAACGGACGTAAAGATATTCATGACTCTGAGCGCGAGGGACGAACATCAACTGCTTGAAATTCCGAAACTGTTGCTTGCATGAATGAATGCATTCTCGAAATCTCCAAAAAACTGGATATTTTTCATGGAAGTGTGCATAAAATTATTGCCGACTTTTAACAACTTGTGCATTCAATCCATTACGAGCACGTACGCACGCAACATTATTATTACTGAAAACATACATGAAAAACTGTTCTTACTACCTAGCTAGCTAAATTAATAATACATATTATTATTACTGAAACCACACATCCAAAACTGTTCTTTCTACATAACTAGCTAAATTAGGAATACATTGTATTATTAGTTACTTTCTTTAGTTACTGTATGTAATTAAGAGTATTCATATTTGCCATGTTGATAAAAGATAAGGAGGCTCAACAAAAAGTGTTGCCTTGGGTATCGGTTTCTGTAAATCCACTTTCCAAAAATTAGGAAAAATCACAAAAGAATAAATCAATTAATATAAAATTCGGATTTTTGTCGAAGAAATGCTGAGTGAAATTGCAGTATGCAAATTAGTGGCGCTGCAATTGAAATACGTTATATGCGAGGAGTAGAAAATTGCATTTTACAGAGCAAGGCTGCAGATTCCGTTGTGATACTGTGAAAAGGTATCAAATCAGCTTCAAATTCATAGAGTTTGTGCTCGATGGGTGTCTCGTCTACTAACGGAGGAACATAAAGGGAAGCAATTTGAAAGTGAGTTGAAATTTTTGCAACGTTACCAAAAGAAAGGAAATGTGTTTTTGGACGGAAGAGTGACCGGCGTTTAGTCTTGTATTCATCACTTCTCACCTGAAATGAAACACCGCTACCTCGGGTGGAAACATTCGACTTCTCCAACTCGGAAAATGTGTCGAACTGTTCTATCTGTGGGAAACGTGATGCTGACTCTCTTTTCCTTAAGAGAAGTTTGGGTGCATATATAGTTGATGCCATAGGGTGACACAATTAATGCTATTTTGAAACACTAAAACGATTGAGACAATCACTTCAAAATCGAGAGCCAGGTAAACTGTCGAAATGCATTGTGCTCCTGAATGATAATGCAAGACCGCAGGCAAAAAAAAAGGGCGACGTTTTGAAAAGTTTAGGTGAGATCACCCTCCTTATAGCCCAGACCTTGCACCGTGTGACTTCTATGCTTTTGGTAACATGAAATCAGGACTTTCAAAGCGACGATGACAAGGTGAAAGCTGCAACCAAAAATTAGTTATCCGGCATTGGACGGAAATTCTTTGCAGAAGGCATCGAGACATTTGTGCCATGCCTCGACAAATGCTTAAATAATGGAGGATATTACTTTGAAAATTAGATTTTGTATGAAACTTTAAGCTACAAATAAAGTTATTGTAAAATTTCTATTCTGTTTTGATTTCTTAAGCTGTGCATCTAACATTTTGACTGACCCTCGTATATTTTATATATCACATAATAAACTGAAACCATGAAAATTAAACATGAAAAACTATTCTTTCTACTTAACTAGCTAAAGAGAGAATTAATTTTATTATCACTGAAACTGTACATGCAAAACTGTTCTTTCTAATTGGCCAAATTAAGTATACGTAACTTGCTAAATATAGAATACATTTTATTATTACTGAAATCACACATACAGAACTGTTCTTTCTACCTAACTACTCAAATTAATAATGTATTTTATTGTTACGGATTTTGTATTTATTTAGCTATTTTAATAGAATCGTAACTAAAATTGTCTTATTTTCCCATGCAATGCAGTGCGTGACGAAATCTAAGAGGAAGCTACACCGGAAACGTAAAAATACAAGAGCGCGTGCATTTGACATTTAATAAATAGATATCTCATAATTGCTTTTGCTATCCAGAAAAATTGAGAAAATAAGAGAGTGATCTCGTGCTGATTAAAAGGCTTATAAAAGCTGGAGGAAAACATCTCAATTCAGTTGTTTTAAGCGAACTGTTGTTGTTTACTCAGAGCTGTTGTTGATTGTAACGAATTCACTGTGAGATAGAATTAGTTTTTCTATATTTTGAATTTGAGTTCTATTTAACGTTTTAACAGTTCTAAATGTAACTTCTGTAAGATATTGTGATATTCTACGAATATATCTAAGTAAATATTTCAACATTTTGTTTTATTTCTTGTAAAAAGAATAAATTTTTTTAATTTTTTACGACTTGTGCATTCAATCCATTACGAACCCGCACGCACGCAGCGTTATTACTACTGAAAGCATACATTAAAAATTTTTCTTACTACCTAGCTAGCTAAATTAAAAATACATATTATTATTACTGAAACTACACATCCAAAACTGTTCTTTCTACATAACTAGCTAAATTAGGAATAAATTGTATTATTAGTTACTTTTCCTAGTTACTGTATGTAATTAAGAGTATTGATATTTGGCATGCTGATAAAAGATAAGGAGGCTCAACAAAAAGTATTGCCTTGGGTATCCGTTTCTGTAAATTCACTGCTTTCCAAAAATTAGGAAAAATGACAAAGGAATAAGTCAATTAGTATAAAATTAGGATTTTTGTCGAAGAAATGCTGAGTGAAACTGCAGTATGCAAATTAGTGGCGCTGCAATTGAAATACGTTATATGTGAGGAGTGGAAAATTGCATTTTACAGAGCAAGGTTGCAGATTCCGTTGTGATACTGTGAAAAGGTATCTGGTATAACCAATTTGCAACAATGACCTCCAGGCGTCATTTGCCCGAAGAACTGCGATGGAGAGGTATTGGGAGATAAAAGGTAGGGCAAAATTGAACAGAAGTGTCCAGAAGGCATGAAGAAGAGATCTGTACGCTAGTCGAACAGCCATTTGCGTGCCTCTCACGTCACATTATATAAGGAACGTTTGAGGTGGGCATATCAACATGTTCACTAGACAGCCGATAAGGGCTGTTCTCTTTACAAATGAGTACAGGTTTAGGCTCCAAAATCATATTAGGCATTATTTGATTTTGACAGAGCCTAGAACCCGTTATCATTCATCAAACATCATTGAAAGAGAAGCATACGGAAGAGGCAGTGTCCTATTTTGGGATGGTATCTCTTTGGGTGGACTCACAAATCTCCATGTCTTTCCACGTGGAAACATGCGTGCTCAGGCCTCTAGAGATGACATCTTTGATGCTTATGATCGCTCTTATACCGGGACAATAGGTGATAATTTCCTGCTACAGGACGAGAAAGCTAGACCTCACAAGGCTCGCAACGTGAATGATTATGTACAGAAGCAGACAGTTCAGCGCACGGAGTGGCCACCGGACCCGAATCCTCTCACATGTTTGAGATGCTTTTTGAAGACGAATAGCTGCTCTCCTCTTCAAACCCTTACCACACCGCCTTCAGACCTTTGCTGCTTTGCAAGAGAAATGGCTCTTCCAAAGCAGCAAAGCAGTTTCAGGTTTCCTACGGATCTGATAGACTGCATAATTGGCACCATCACCCATCTATGTATATGTTGTATTACTTCTAGAGTAGCTTGTACTCCGTAGTGAAGATAACCAAACTCACACATCAGATTTATTCATTTTATACATATGCTAATTTCGATAACACCATAATTGTCTGGTAATTTGTTTTCATTTTATTTTATACCTTACCATATGTTGTATATTTTGTGTCAGTTTCATTAAATTCAACATGTAACTTTTTGAGTAATTGTCATTTTTGCCATTTTTCCTTAATTAGTGATAACCAGTCCCTGTCTGCGACTAAAATGTCCTAAATATAATTCCTAGTTCTTCAGTCTTTTACAAAATCCTTTTTGACTTGGCTGAATGCTTTCTAACGGAACTTTCAATAATTTATAGCGTTCGGCTGATGAAATACGCTTAAACTTTTGGTAGATTTATTGATTGTTTCCATTGTATGTAATGAATCAAATAAAATTCACTCTATCATACTTTAACAACTATTCATGCACACATTCATGATGAATTTTGTGAATGTTTGCGTTAATTGTAAAATATATTTGATTATGTTTTATAAAATCATCCGTCTGAAGAGAAAACAAAAAACATAATTCAGTTTTTTATCTTGTGCATTTGATTTTTACAGTCATTCTTTAATTTTCAGATCAAATTTTAAACATTTACTAGCATATTATGTTTTTCTTTCTTCACCTATACTTTTTTAATTATTTTTATCGATTCTTTTATTCTGAAGACCAAACCTAAGAATTTCAATTAAAAGTGCTTTATCTCAAATTTCTTTTAAAGAAATAAAATGTTGATTGAAGTTAAGGTAAAGTATTTAAGCCCTAATTCAAGTTACCATTTAAACGTAATACTTAAACGGAATAATAATAAAAAATGAAATGCGTTCCACGATTCAGTTCCGAAAACGATTTGCTTTGATCGAAATTCTCTTCCTAATAATAGAGCAAGCTCCTTTTCTGAAGTAAAGCTCACCATTTCTTGTCCTTTCTTGTTCTTTTAAGCTTCTTATTACACTGCACCTGAGCCTTAAAATATCTACTTTGTATTCACGCAACGATGATCTTAAGTCGAAATATCTCTTCTCATTTTCTTCATAAAATGAAATTTTTTTAGTTCCATTTGATCCACTTAAAGTTCCTCCATAAGTTCTTCTTTAAAATGGGTTTTTAAAATAACGCCTGCCTGAAACCTATAACTAGCTTTGCTTCGTTGCCTTGGATATCAATAAAGAAGCACAAGATATTTGAAAAATGTGTCTCCTCTTGCATAGAAGCAATATCCGTAGGTTCCCCTGATGTGAATGTCAACACAAATTTCCTCCCTCCCGTCTTGCATGGCGTTTTTTATTTTTTCGTAGAGGCAGGTGAATGCGATTGTGCAAGTCTATTCTTTTGCATGAATGTTTTCATTGCTACCTTTTGTATTTGTGGTTTAAGCAGTGCAGGTATAAACAGAGATCTGAATGCAATGCTAGGCTATGATGGAACAACACTTTAAAAGCAACGAGGCAGATGTGGCATTCTTTCCGGGAAAAAGAAAAAAAGTTCAAAAGCACATCTGGGAAGTTTAAAAAAACGTAAATACGTGTTGAGGTTCGTAAAAACATTTCTTTTTCAGTGCTACTAAGAACAATGAAACATCCGTAAGGTGACTACGTACAGTTTCACAGAACTTTTGTCTTTATTATAAATGGTCCTTTTAAATATACGATGAAAATACCGATGTTTACATAGTTTCCAAAAAAATACTGATTAATTCGAGAAGTGGAGAAGTATAGAAAATATAGACTACTAATTATTTCGTCTTCTTAAAGTACTGGTTTTATTGATTTATATTAAAATAGTTAAACTAAGTTGTCGCTGTAGATCAGTAAAATGTTAAATTTCCGAAATAGAATAGGTTGTCTAAAATTTAATACAAAACGCAAATGGCAGTTGCCGTTATAGGGCATCCCAAATACTAATGATTAATTTAGAGTTACATTGCTTTATTTTTAAAATATGTTGCGGACACCACATGACTTCTATGGACGACCTATAAAATTATACGCATATTTACTGCACTGCGCTGAAATTTATTTCCTCGAAACTCATTCGATATATTTTTCATTCGGTAAATTAATTTCTGACGTCGAGGCAAGGCAAAAGTACATAAAATACAGAAAAACCTGAAATTCCAAATGCTGTTAATAGCAGTTAAGAAAGCAATTTCTACAATTAAAATTAGAGTTTCTGCGCAAAATCAAGTAATTCGGTCAATGGAGAGAAAGGCAAAATATTCGGTGCACAAAACTGAAAGTTTTCTTTTGTTCCCACTGGGCAAATAGACATTGAATTTTGTGCACCAACTGACTTACTTCACAATCTACTGCGAGTTTCGAATGTAAACAAATGGCGGTATCATTAGGCTTAATGTCACTTTTAAATTGTTGATAATTCTAAAACTATTGCGTGCAGAACCAGAACATAAGATCAGCATAATTCAATCACTTTTAGAGCAAAAAGTGCACAATTTAAAAACATATAAGAATAAAAAATAGAGCTCACGGAGCCGGATAAGAAAGCGGGTATGTGTGTATATATATAGTATATACATACATACATATATAGTATATATACATTGACACATACACGTTTCTTGTAGCCGATTGCAACAAAAAAGGGATGTGCGCAAATAGATCTGATAGCAGTCCCATATGCAACATTTCGATGTTCTAGAGCTAAACGTTTCTGATTTATTTGCGATACATACATATGCACGTACGTACAGCTGTCACAAAAAAATCTCTTCTCAATTCATTTTACAATCCGTTTTAGAGAGAAAGGGCCCCTTATTCTATCTAGAATGTCGTACAAAAAATTTGTCCAAATAGATTCGAAAGGGGTCAAAATGGATATTTCGTACAAGGAAGTAAAAATATAAAAAAGTATAGCGTTGTAAAAGCTAAATGACTTTTACCAGTTACGTTACACTGAAACATCTTTTACTAATGATATCAAAGTCATAAAGGCTAGTAAAACTCTTAGGTCGCTACATTATGAATTAAACGCAGTTCACAATATTATTAAAAAAACAAGTTCCCCTCAATGCATTTATTTTGCTCAGTTTGTTAATTAGTAACAAACTGGTAAAATTTGAAAGAACATTTAAAAATTATTATGCTTTGTTGAACAAAAATGCTGATGGAGGATGTGTGCAAGTACTTATGGAAGATAAAACAATAGCTCTTACATCTCGCATCTGAATATTTATGCTCAGTAGTTCGTCAATCATTTCAAGCTTTGCTTTTGTAGAATCATTAGGTTACTTTTGAAGCAGGAGGTGTGAAAAATGTGCAATATCCTCGCCGGGACGCGAATCTGGACCTCTTAAATATGCGCCAAGTGTGCTACTTTTACGCCACGAAAGCATCCTGGAAGGAAGGAGAAAATACCTTTTATACTTCCTCTTTTAAGGGAAGACTGGTGAGGAGGGGTCACAGTCGCCAAATTCTGGTGGTGACGAATTATTGTCCACCAACTTCAGATATTCAGAATACGTTTTTCTTTCTTTCTTGGTACACATTGGAATTGCGATAGCAGTTGTAAAGACAAAACCAAAATAAAGCATTTTCTCTGGATACTTAAATAGCAGAATAACAATTAAATACACTCACGTTTGTGAAAATTGCAACACCAAGAAGGAATCGTCATAATTGAATGCAATTTAATACACAGTTGAGTGGTAGTGGTACAAATAAATGATTAAATGTTCAAAGCAAACAAACAAGAACAAGAGATCAGAATCAGTATTTTGTG
>KK113664.1:218651-278689 GCA_000611955.2 Stegodyphus mimosarum | reverse complement strand
TGTCTGTAAGCTTTCCGGCATAGCACTAGGGTTGCCATAAAATAGTGTATGGTAGGGTTGCCAGATTGGCGACTTTATCGGCCATTTGGCGACCAAATTGGCGATATCTCATGGTCCAATCGGGAAGCTTCTAGAATAACTTCCTGTCGAGATATTTCTCGAAACCTGTGGAACCTAAGGAAAAGCTATATAAACTCTTGCGTTTCTGAGAGCCGGCATTGTGAGAATTGTGAGAATCGCTGCTTATTGTGAGTGCTAAGCTACGCGAGAGTTTTGCGAACGGAAAGCGATCGAGATAGTGCTTTGCCGTGAAGCTACCTTTACAGTGTAGCTTGATAGTGTATTGGTGATTGTTCCACGGTGTTTATTATAAGTTGAGTGTTGCCGTGAAGCTACCTTTACAGTTACAGCCTGAAGCTGTGTTGCTGATTGTTTCAGCGTATTTATTGTAGATTTTCGAGGCTTTTATAGGTAATTTTGGAGCTGTGCTGTAAATAGTGATTCTTGTAAATAAATTGTGCTTTTTATTGTTCTGCATCGTGTATTCATCGGATACTCTCAAATCCACGAACCCGTATAACGCAACAATATAATTATAAATTTCTTCTAGATCTGCAATGTATGACCAATTTCATTTCATAGCGATTCAAGCCATGGATTATCGATATATTATCTCGGTATATATATATATCCTAAGATGTATTTTAATTCTTGCATTATTTCCTGAATCAGAGGACTCGTTCCGTTTTATACTGATATACAGATTTGAGTGAAAATTGTTAAGTTTTTGCTTTCACTGGAAGAAAGTTTTTATTTTTAAATAGTAACTGTATTTACATCTTCACAATCCATTATGATCTCTTTGGCATTTAAATTCTATAACGTATAACGTCTAATCGAGGAAAAATAATCTTTCATGATTATAATTTATCTAAATTTAAGGAATAACATTTATCTCGGTGGAGTGATCAATAATGGCGTGATTGGAACAACATTAAAACTTTTAATAATTCCATTTCTTTTAATATTTCCATTTTGCAATTTTCACAAACGTGAGTGTATATTTTATTAACGTGTAAGAGACATTTAATCCTAAAATTACTATATTAAATATGCTGCTTTCTGAATAATAAATATGGATATATAGTTTAATGTGAGTGATTGAGTACGCCGCTGAGATGGCTTCCCACCACAGAGATGAACCAAATGTAATTGTGTAGCATCCCATCTGGGAAATCTACTGTCTGTCGAATCATGGACAAATCAATAATAATAGTAATCTAGTAATATGTGCATCTACAAATGATCCCACAGTTTGGGGCAGCATAATTCCTGTGGGCGAATTCTATAGCACAAACATAACGTTGCAAGATACATCTGCGAGCAGATGCCTATTACCATTTGGCATCCGTACGAGTGATTCTACAGATTCCATTGCAAAGTATAAGTAAAACCACCTAACTTACTAAATCAATGTGATTCTACAAAGGCACGCTGCAAAATTGCAAAATAATACAACATGGTAGAAATGAAAATGCTAATATAACGTAATAATGTGTAAATGCATGAAACCTATATGAGCTCATAAATGCAAAATATTACTGTGGTGTACAATTGAAATCAATTTATTGAGAACCCGTACTTAAAAATAGATTTGCTTTGTTATCTGCTATTTGCTGTGTTACTTATTATTCTAATACAACGTTTTCTTGTACAGAATTAGCCAGTTATTACCAAATAATTTTAATTAAAATAATTAGAGTTCACGCCTCCCAGATGCTATAGTGGATAAGGGGAGCCTAATGCGATACCGAAAGGCCCGGGTTCGAATCCCACAGAAGGCATAGTTGTAATTGCCCGTCACTTCATTGGAGGAAACGGTAGCCCACCTATTAGGTGCTTCTATAATAAAGTGGTCACCACTTCTGGCATTAGCAGTGGCAAGGCCTAAGTCCGCTAAATGCCTGCCAATGACAGGAACAAAAGAGAAAAAAAGATACAGTTCAGAGGGAATTCAGAGTAATTCAGCATTACTTAACAGTAAGGTGCGAATTGTAAACACTAAAGCTGCGTTTGCGTATATTTACTGGTAGTTAAAGACTTATGCTAAAATTCATAGTCTTAAGAGAAAGAAAATGTGCACATGTCATGTAATAATAAATATGTATATACAACATATCACAGTAATGTACATATGAAACAAGTACATTAAGAGTTGCAGCCATGTGCATAAGCATATGAATTCTAATACAGTTATACGCGTATGAAGCCAATGAAGCGCAACGAAGTTTCACATTTATGCATTGTAGGAAGTTATATGCAGATGAGGAGTGAAACCAATGTGAAACTGAATGTGGGCTGTAAAAACTAAATATTAAAAATAATACTCTATATTATGTTTAGTACGCATCTGTGCATTGTTAATGCACCTTAAATTTCTAATGCAATGAGCTAGCATGCTAACGTATGCAGATACTTCAGTACGAAACACGTTCCAGCCCACCAATGGGTGAGCGATACCTTTTTTCCTAAATATCCTTTAGATAGGTGCTTCTCTACTTAATAGACATACATTTCTCCAAATAATTCAATCCCTTCCACAGAAAAATTCCGTATCAAAATATTAATTCCTAACCCAGATGTAAAGGATTTGCAGCGAATAAATGCATAAGGGTCAGTTATTCTCTGTAGGAAACAAATCTGTTGTGACATGAAGTCATTGACGTCTTAGATTTTATGTTCTCTTTTGTTTGTGGTTAATTTAATCCAATAAATTTCAAGCATGAATTAAAATCAGTGATTCTTAAATTCTTAAATGAATCAACGATTCTGGATTTGTGATCTTGTCTGAGAAATCGAAACTTGGCGAACTTATCACATTTTTAATTGGAAATCCTTCTTCTGATCGGAAAGGGATAAACAGAAATCTATCATGAATTTTCTTTGTTTTTTAAAAATTTATACTTTTCTACGAATCTTAACTTACTTTACATACATACCTCAGAGTAATTTAAAACTACCAGGGCAGGACTATGGTAATAGCAGCCAGGATACCAGACTATGGCACATGGGCCGTTGTTAGACAACCCTGGTTTAAAAGTTATTTTTCAATCTATAGATGGTGCAAAAATCAGAATTCTATTATTAATAACTTGATCATTAAATTAAGATATGTAAGAAAAATTCCGGTCTTAATAAAAGGAAAAAAATACACATCAGATTTTGACAATAATTTATGAACTATTTTTTGGCATCGCTACCATGCTTGTGGAAAATATTTCAAGAAAACAGGAGGCTGAACAGAAAAAAAAAACGGAGTTTGAAATTAATTTCAAACTTTGACCGAATAAACGCCAGAAGATACCAAATTAATTAAAATCCTATAAAATGACGAAGTTCAGCATTTCGTGAAACTTTATTCAGCGTTGATTGTCCATACGATAATTGGTTCATTTTAAATAATTTTGCTAAATGTGATTATAGTATTTGATTATCTAAACTTGTTTATATTTGCAATTGTTAAAAATCGAACGCTAAATGCAATATAATGACTAATTGTAGGCGATTTTTCAAGTGTGAAAAAATAAAGGATATTTTTTTAAATTTTGCCTACATTATGAATATAATTTAAGTTCATACAGATAATTAAATGATGCAGTACGGAAAAGTTTTCGTAAATTATACGGAAATAATATGAAACTGAAATTAAAATATAAATTTATAGTACAGTAAGAGAAATAATATAGAACAGAAATCAAACTATGAATTTATAGTATAGTAAGAGAAATAATATAGAATTCAAATCGAATTGTAAATTTAAACTATAGTAGGAATTCCGTGACTGCAAATATACTTGATTAAATTTTTGACAAAATTTAATAATATCAAATACCGTCGGAAGTATAAATGATTCTAGGTTCAACTAAATACAGAATTATGTAAAAATAAATTCATATATATATATTAGCGCATAAGAAAGACATTTTGATTAAAAATAAGGTAACAAGAAATATATTAAATGAATGATTTCGTCAAAGCTTCTCTAAAATAACTTAAATTTGCAGGTGTTCTGCTTGCCAAAATCCAATAAATATAAAACTGATTAATAAATCTGCGGTTGAGTAACAACTAGGAATTTTGAACGTGAAGATGCAATTTCCGTTGGGTGAATAACGTTCAGAATTCAAATTATTGCGGTTAAACCCATGGCGCGTCCATGTAGCCGGAATGAAATAGTAAATGAAGCCACGGGTTACTGCATAACGGCAGCCTGTTCTAAGTAATAATTCATGTTTATTGAAATTCGTTGAGTCAAAGTGACTGCACTTCTACTAATTTGTATCGCAAACATCGTTAACATTTATAGCTTTCCATTAACTGTAACCAACCACTCTGAGTAGTCCAGAGGGAATACCTTGTTGGAGAATCTATTGGCCTATTTTGCAAGATGATTCCTTTGCAAAATTTGATCAGTCAGCTGAGAACTTTCCGGAGATATATGCGAGTGTTAAGTGGAGCCCCAAATGCTAACTTAAATAAAAGCTAACTCGGAATTACTCCAGCTATTTATTTATTTATTATACTTCTTCAGTACTGAAAATAATGCACTGTTATTATCCTGACGAAGGAACTTAGGATTTAAAGCATCCAATTATTTTACCGAGATAAATTTTATAGATATGCCTCAAGAATTAATATCCGATGTAGGTTTGAAAGGATTTTAAATGAAAGTTTTCGATACAGACAGAGCTACAAAATCAAAAGGTAATGTTCAGTTTTATTGGGCATTATATGTACCTTAAGTGTCATTATAAAAGATTAAGGAATTATTTGTATTAAGGTTAGAGTTACCGAAGGCCTTTAAAATGATCTCTAGAATATAATTTAGAAAATGTCCTAATTTATAGCAAATAACTCACTGCAGTTAAAATATTCAGTATGATTCCCAAAACTCACTGTATTAAAATATTCAGTATGTTTCGTAAATTAAGCCATTTATTGCTAACTTTTAAACAGGCATCACATTTGTGAAGGCTTTTGTTCCGATGAAACAAGAAAGAATGTTTATTAAGAGACCTCGGAAAGACTACCGTCATATCTAAGAACAGAAATATATATGATAAGCTGATTTTTTTTAAAATTGTTTAGTAAGTTACTAGAGATCCTTATTTACAAAACATTTACTGATATTATGTGTGATATTTATTAATTATCCGCCATGCCGAAGGACTCGGTTTCGAATCCCGGAGAAGACATGGATGTTTAGAAAAGTAAAGTGTCTGTGCGGCAAGGGGGCACAGAAATACGCTGTGAGCCGAAAGTCCTTTAATGAGGATGGTGGTAGAGGAAGAGAGGGGTGGGAGACCCTCGGAATCCTCCTCCCGTGGTTCTCTCCTTCAAAAATGGGCGGAACTGAGTCTAGCTGTCACTTGTATGGTGCTTGCCAACGACAGGAGCAATCTTGCACTCCTCGCCAGATGACTTTCGTAGGCTTTATTATCAGACAAGAGAAATAAATCACAACAACAACACAACATACTCACAGCACCTCACATAATGCTAAACCGAATGATTTTATGTAAAAAAGTTAGTATATAAGCATAATTTTAGTAACACTGTTTTTTTTCTTAAACGAAGTTTATGTTTTTGGTATTCGTAGTGAATTTAATATAGTTAACTTGAATTGGGGCTTGTGAAGTAGTATTGCTTATAGGGGAGCTAATTTTAGTTTTTTTTTTTTTAAATATATTTAGATTTTTGAACGAATTATAAGGTTTATGATATATTAATATGATTTTAGAATACGGTATTTTGAAAGCATTACTTACAAAGATCATTAAAGGAATCTTAATAGTAAAGACGATACATTATGTTTTCAGTAACGCCTGTATTTCTTTTCAACAGCAATATCGCAAAATAATTTGAAAATGAGCATATCTTTAGAATTTCCGATACACAGTCTCGCGAGCTGGATAAAAACGTTTTTTCTGTACAACGTTGCCATTGCTCGCTTTGAAATCCTTGAGTTTGTTCATCAAAAATTCGTTAAAGTTTTATAAAATATGAAATCTGTAATAAAACAAATTGCAAATTTCAAATTTGGGCTTCCAGATGCCCATATTTGAGTGTAAATGCCCATATTTCAATATTCAAAATTTGATGACTCTAGGTACCGTTGTTTTATCACAATGCGAGAAACATACATGCGTTTATGCTGATTCTTCATTATTTAATTACTTTATATATAATACAGGACGATAACGCTTTTAGTGAATAGACAAAAAATGTCGAAACGAACTTAATAGTCCTCCTGGGCAAATTGCAATTTCGACTAATAAATAAAAATATAAAATGAAAAACGCCTATTGCTGTTGCAAAATATATTATTGCAGTTATTTTTAAATATGTTAATTCCTTTTAATTAGTCTATTAATAAAATGCATTTTAGATACTTTTTATCACTAAAAGCTATTAATTATTACCTATTAATAAAATGTATCTATTAATGTATCCGTTTTATCTATTAATAAAATGTATTTTAAATACTTTTTATTAATGGACCTTTATTATAAGATCTTTTTTTTTTTTCCAAAAAATCCTAATGTCTCTACTCCTAATGTCTGCTTCCAAAAAATCCTAATGTCTCTACAACTTCTGTTACTAAAAAGTATATTTACTAGTGGAAATACAACTTATATCATCCATAAAGTTTATTCATACATAGCACAATATACAACGGTATACGTTAAAAGTTAAAAATGAGTTTATCCTCTAAAGAGATAAAATTAAATACTAAATAGCTTAAATACTAAATGTTGCAATTTAATTCAAATAATTGTTTTGAAAACTAAAAGTATTTCGGGAAGCGGTTCTTTCAAATCTGTGTGATTCAGCTGAATCCCAGTACTTCGCATGGATACTTGAAGATAACTAGATATACCAAATATTCAATCAAGTGAAATTAATTTTCATTTCATGGAGATCATTATTGTCCGTAAACAATGCAAACAGATTAAACGCGCTATATTTTTCCCAGCGCTGAATATCGAACACATTTCCTCTCTCATAAGCGCTATATCTTTTTCAGCGGTGATTATTGGAACTAATACTACGAATGGTTTAAACACTAGCAATGTTTTTGCAAAATATACTACTAATTATATGGAAGAAAGAATTAAAAAAAAAAGAGTAAAAAAAATGTCATAACGAATAAATTTACTCAGAGAGTACTAAATCTTTGCTACATGTTTAAAAGCATAAGAGTGTTAATTTGTTTCTTAAATGTAGAACTTTGAGAAAAGTTGAGATTTTTATAGGCCTTATGCAACTGCTATCTGCAGTTTATGCACATTTTGAAAAAAAAAAAAAAAAAACCTGATAAGCTATGATAAGTAAAAAAGAATTTACCTTTATTTTCAAACTATTCTTGAATTACTAATAATTTAACCAATATTTTAAATTGTAGTAATATTTTTTTCACGAATTTACGAATACATGTATCACAACGACAAGCGGGGGGATTGGCAGTTTTGAAAATCTTTTCGCCAGATTTTACGTTGCTACTGCACAAGTATGTGATGCACTGGACAACTGTTTGCTAATTTTTAACTCAAAGAGGCGTTAGCGCAGAAGGGCTATTGGTCTCGAAATAGCATTTTGCGATGAATGACTTAAATGCGATGTCTCACTTTTAAAACTGTTGCCACCAAATATTATCGTCCTGTATTACATTTAAAGAAACTATATAATTGTTGCGAAATGCCAGCTGCGTTAAGGTACTTTCCGGCAAAGCTGGTTTAGGGTTACTAGAAAAATGAAGGAAAAGCAAGGTTGCCAGATTTGGCCCGAAATCGCCTATTTGGCGACAAGCCATACACATACAAAGGACTTTCTAGAACGAATTCCTGCCGGTTTGCCCCAGAATATTCTCGAAGGCAAGTCAAAAGCTATTTAAACCCTGTCTGTACGCGGAATTGCAGTTTATCGTGAAGAGTATGTTGAGTTCAATAGAAGTGCTTTGAGTTTTACTTGACAGCGATCGACCGAGATGGAAGCTGCCCTTTAGTTTTTTTTTTTTGCCGTGAAGCTGTCTTAACCGTTATAGCCTGATAGCCTGAATGTTGTGTTGCTGATTGTTTCATCGTGCTTGTCGTATCTTTTCGACGATTGTCAGTGTGTTTTTGGAACTGTCCTGAGTATTCCTGGCTAATAATTGTGTTTTCATTCTTGATCAAGTGTTGTTGTCAATCACTCCAAATCCGCCAACCTGTGGAACAGAACATAATGAAGAATCTACATGAATGTGTATATGTTTCTCGCATTCTGAAAAAACAACGGTATCTAGAGTCATAAAATTTTGAATAACGTAGTCATGCACCCGAACACAGGCACCTTGAAGCCCAGATTTAGAATTTCCAATTTGTTTTATTTCTATTTCAAATTTTGCAAAAACTTTAACGAATTTTCGATTAAAAACTCAACGATTTCAAAACTAGCTGAGGCAACGCTGTAGGGAATAAAACATTTTCATCTCCAGCGCGCGAAACTGTGTATCTGAAATTCTAAAGATATGCTGTTTTTAAGAATTTTTAGCCCAAAATGATGTTAGACGAAATGCTCTCGATACGTGTATGTGTCTGTTAATTTAAAAAAAAAAGCTTGTTTGAGCATAATATAAAATATGAAAGCTTTCAGATTTTATCATTATTTTTTACTTTTTTCGATATTTTTTACTGTACCTTTACTCAGGGTTCTGAAACTAAGATGTGGAATACAATTTATTTAAAGTGGCGTAATATTTTAGAAGACATAGAGGCGAAAATTCAATATAGTACTACTAATAATAATTCATCATTTATGTGACAGTTCTTAAATCCATTATTAAGTTGGTCTTACTTTTAAATTTCTATCTATGGATCTCTATACATAAATCTGATATATTCTAAGTAATTCTATAATTTTTTTTCTTTATTTATGTATTTTAAAAATGGAATTAACAATCAAAATTTTGGGAAAAAAATAAAATAAATTTTTTAATAACTTCAAGATGAAATAGATTATCAAGATTGTCCATATTTTTTCCCTGATTGTAGTACTAATTTTCATTTTTCTAAGCATTCACTGATAAATCATCGTAGTGCAGTAAATGTAATTCATGTTTGTATTTTTTAACGTCAAAAATGAACTAATTAAAAAAATATATATTTTCTTCAGGAAAAATATGTATATTTAGCAAAAGCAAAAGAAGTAAGAAATGCAGGCCTGATGTTTGATTAAACCAACGATACCCAATTTCCAGATTTTAGGAGGCCCAGATTATCGTGTATAGTTTGACCACGCCGGTCGTGATCATGAACACGAACATGCATGCGTTATTCGGACCGATTTTTTGACGAAAGTGGGGAGGGACATGAATCATGCAGTAGGGATTTTTTCGCTTTAATTTTTTACCTGCTTGTTCTCGAAGCATTCAAAGAACACTGATTAAAGGAGGCAAAAAATTACTTTTAAGTAATCTAAGATGATATGTTGATCAGCATTTGTAGTTAATTTGCTTGATTATATTATGTTTAACGTTTTACATTTATATATTTATTTACATATTGGTAAAAACATGAGCTTTTTCAAAACTTAATTTTGCTATAATACTTACATAATTTTATGATAAAGTCTAGTAAATAAGCATTATTGTATAATAATTGCTATTACAATTATTTAATTATTATAGTTTATTGCATAATTTCATTACCATAGTATAGTAATTTTTATGATTAATTATAATAGCTTTACGATGACATATAATTATTATATTTTTTTAGGTTTGAACTAAACTATATATACCATTAATTTAGGCTGAAAAACATATTTTTTTTACAATTAGTTATAATAATTATATGATAATAAATGATTATTATAGTTATTTAATACATTATAGCAATTTATCATGATAAATAATTATAATATTTCTTTTGATTTTGGTCCTAAAATCTATATGCATCATTATGTACAGCTGAAGTGGGGGGGATAAAAAACTAAACTTCTTTTATAAAAAACGAACGAAAATAATTCATGCATAAACGATCACAACGTTGGCAAATGCCACGTTAAACCAACTACGATCAGCGTAGATCTCGCTTAAATGGGGTAGAAACCTGTTCACTTTTTTTTTTTAAATTGATTTAGAATTCAGATGTTAAAAAATGTTTAAAAATTACTGGAAAAAAATGTTTAAAAATTACTGGAATCCAGTGTTGCAAATCTCGTTTATTTCGGCGAATTGGAAGTAAAGGCGCGAAATGCAACTGACGACGGGATTACAGAGGCGAATTCTCATGTCACCTCCGTACCCTGCGCCACTTAATTAACAACCTATTTGTACGATCCTAAGTATTTTGGCAATCTATCAAAATACTTAGGCTGCAAGGGAGTTTACCAAGGTTACCTACCAAGGTTAAGTTTGACATGGTATAGTTCTTAAGAAAATGAAGAATGTAAGCATTGGGAGTCCCTGAAAGAGTTTGCCCACCAGCGGCCGAACGGTAAAATTGCTAAACAGTAATAGTACTGACCTGGATTCGAGGGCAGGCGAATGGGCTGGCTGCAGGGGAGTTTTCTCCGTGTGTAGCTTGTGCACAATCAAGTTTCCATTAAATTTACTTTAATCAGTTAAATCAAACAAAACACCGAAAGCGTCATAATGCATGAAGTCCAAAATTATTTTAATCAGGCCCATCATATACCTTTAACTTTCAACGTTAAAACGAAGATCTGAGACAATAAATGAAATGCTTTACGATTTTCTCTTCTTAACTGAAGAACTGAAGAATGTCACTGGAATTTCAGAAAATTCAGAAGCAGGAACTTCTGAAGTTGCACTTTATTATCCAAAGAATATATGGGCTAAAAACATTTCTTCGGAAGTACTCAGTTTCTTTCACTCATTCCAGATATCAAAACTGTTACAGGCTTAGGTATTTTAAACTTAACCTAGTGGATATAATACAGTTCAACAGCCACTGAGCTGTTAAATAGTATTAATGAATGTTTTATAAAATTTTCTAGCTGTTGGCGAAATGTAAAGAATTTTAATGCGAATTAATATTTTGCCATGCATGGGAAAAGTGATCTTCAGGGTTTTTCTACCCACCAGCGGCGGAGCGATAAAATCGCTGAACACTGATAGTTCCAACCTAGATTTGATTTCAGGCTAAAGGGGCTGGCTGTATGGTCGTTTTCATGGCTTTCTCTATAAGTAACATATATGAGCCAGTTTCCCTTAGAAGGTCATCCATGAAGACTTACTTTCCCTTAGGCTAGATAGTCATAGTATGCTTTTCCATCGTCACCTGAACCAAAAGTGTTAAAGTTTTGCTTTTAAAAGCAAGAAGAATTAAATTACCCCGTCCAAGCGGGATAGTGACTCAGAGAAAGCATGGATGTTGGTAAATAAATAGTGTCCATTCGGCATGGAGGCGCTTTAAATACGCGACGAGCCGAAAGTAATCTCGAAAAGTTGGTGGTAGGCTAAAACGGGTGGGCGACCCTCGGACCCTGTCTCCCCGGGGTGCTTTGCATCAAAACTGGGAAGGAACAAATCAGTCGTACTGTCACCTGTATGGTGGGTGTTCAAGTTTTTTGCCAACGACAGGCGCAATCTTGCACTCCTTGCCACAATTAATTTCGTTGGCTGGTTCTGAATTTACTGTCACGTAAGTGGGATAAGTCACAACAACAACATAATTCAACTATAGTTTTAGAAAAAATGTGTTTCTTGTATTGTTTGAAATATAAACAGAATAATTTGCATTCAATCCACGACAACTGCTATTTGAAAATTCTTATAACATTTATCACTCAATGATTTTAAAATATTGCTTACTTTTTTTAATAAAACTGTCATACATATTTTGTACTGCCTTTCTATGCAACATTCTGCTTTCTAAGCTCGGATAATTTACAGTAGGTTTCAAAGTTATAACTGTCATATTATATCATAATATTTCGCTTTTACAACCGACTGACACCGAAAAGTCAGGGAAGGTGTTATCTCGCCTCCAAATTCGCAGTCGGCGAAATTCTGTCTGTTTTGTCATCCGTTAACTAAGCTTTCTAGCGTCAATTAAAAGATTAGAATTACTGTTATGTTATTGCTTCAGAATTAATTTAAATTCCTCTGTAACTGGATTCCTTAAATAAACTGTCTGTTGGTAATTCAGATAAATATTTTGCATTAAATTAATTCGTATTAAATGCGTGTTAGCGTCGTGCATATGATAATTATTTCCAGGAAACTAAATATTTCAATTTAAATTTTTCGAGCGGTAAAATTTAGCTAGGTACCTACTTAATTTTATATAACTCTAGTTATGACAATTATAGCTTAAAATACTCTTTTATGAAATGAAATGACTAACTCTTATATATCTTCATTTATGAATAAAAACACTTAGTACAAGAATTCAAGTAAAGACCATCGAAAACTAATATTTCCTTGTCAAATATCGCTTTACGTTACATAAATTATATATTACTACAAACAGCAGAGAGGTAGATTTGTTATTAATGCTACATATAGGTAAAAATTTAATGTACGAAAGATGAGTCTACGATTGTTCAATAGTCTATATAATCGAAATTTTTAAAGGATAATAGGATCATGAAATAAAGCAATAATTGATTTGAAGTTTATATTTCATTTAGGAGATGGCGCCACGAGTCAATCATTGAATAGTGGTGTAAGGTGGATAGAATATTTGCTCTGACAAAAGACAGTCAAGTTTTCGCCATATATGGTACAAGGTTTGCAACTGAGAGAAACTTCATTATTTTCTCCTTAACGTGAAACAATAAATTCGATGATTTAAATTTACATTCAGTTTTTAACTAACTTTTATACATTCGTTTTTTCCTGGTGATTCTCCTTTTCTACTTAAATCTTCGTCTTGCGTGCGAAGGTATCCTGGAATTGAGGGCTAATTCTGCATAAATTACAGCTGAGTAAGCGAATGTTAAAGAGAAATTAAATTTTGAAAAGGTATGACATGGAAGTAGACAGTATGGCAACGTGTGAAGTACACTAATTTAAGCTGGACGCTTTTTGGCATGTTCAGTATGTAAAGTTGAACGACACGGTATTTTATTCATACAATTGGCTTCAGTATACTAATGCAGTATACTGCATTAATTAAGAAATATCAAAATTATGAAAAAAGTTATATATTTTAATAATTAGGTACATTTCTAACTTAACAGAACATTAAAGAAATTTCTTAAAAAAAAAAAAAAAGGGAGATGTATTGTTCCTTTTTGAAAAATAAATATTCTAACTACCCTTAAGAGTTTCCTTAAATATGTTTGACTGCATTATGCAAGTCTCAATTTCTAAAAGTGCCTAAGCCTTTTGTTTTGAGAACTATTTTGTTTCTTTCATTAAAGTTGTGCTTGATTGAAGCTTTAGTTCGGTACATCACTTTTTTACTAGACGTAGTTTATGAGTTAGTTTATCTGCTGGTCTGGCGGTTTGTTTAGGGAGTCGTAGCATTGTTCATTAAATTGCGATACTCTCCCGACTTTTATGGACGTGGTATAGTTTTCTGTACGTCTCTTCATGTCTGTTAAGGGTATGGATAACAACTTTCTTCTTTGCGACTCACTTCTTGATAGGAAAGAAGAAGAAGAGTAAATAAATAAATAAAATGACTATTAAAATCATCAATAATTTAAAAATTAAATAGTTAATGACTATCAAATTAACTAATAATTATTTAATTCATATTAATCATTAATATTTAGTAATTATTATTCAATTGATAATTATTATTTAACAAATATGTAAAGAAATAAATTAAAATTTAATAAAATTTTATTGATAAAAATAAAATTTTCGAAATCAAATTTCTACTCAAATTGTTGTTAAGTTACATAAAAAAAGTGCCGGAGCCTTCTTATTTAGGGTCCCGTTGCGTTCCGGCTAGAATTAGAATTTATCCTCAAAACTAGAAGTACCGGGGCCAGCCTCCCGCAATTTAAGCTCTGGTATTATGTAAGTAGGAAATGCAAATGAAACAAAATATTTTGTAAAATAAATAAAAGAACTGAAATGTAGTAATGCAGTATAAACCTCATTTAGCAATGCAATATAAATCTTATTTTTCAATACACTATAATTCTAATATGTGTCTTAATATGTGTCTATTAAAAGAATCATATAGCTGTGTGTCTAGTTTAAAGATTTAAAAGCGGTTTCCGATCCTGGGATGTCCAAATTATTTTACGCGAGTGACGGAGTGTAGAATCAATATTGTAAGACAGAATGCAAAATAAATTTATTAAAAACTTATCAAATAATAAGCTGAAATTAAAAGTGTTAATTTCTAATTACATAATTACCACTTTGGAAAAATTATGTCCATTACTGATTGTCTTTATCTGGTGTAATTGCTGACGGCCTTTTTTTAACCTTATTCAACGATGCAACTATTTATGTTGATTGATACCGAGCTGATATCAGCTCGTATTCGAAATTAAGGTTTTGTAAAATCTCAGAGTTACGGGATTTGGTATCTTTTATTTCTGAAATGCCTTAGTCTATTTCATCGTCTGAAATCTCATCCTTCTTGGTTTAGATACCTTGATACTGTTGTATGGTTTTTGGGAGAATGTTTGCGTATGGTAAAACGTGGTTGCCTACCAAAGTTTTGTACTTGATGTAGGTAAAACTTAGATTTTACTAGGTATTTTCCTTCAGCTTTACGAAACCGGTAAAAATGATATGTCAACGTAATACATGTGAGGAGTAAAAGGAGATTAACTTGACTGGTATACTGGCAGGTATTTGGCTGCAACAATTCCATGCGGTACTTTATATATAAATGCTGTCCGAGACACTTTTAGATTCCTGTTCCTATTCTAGACTATATTCCGTGCATCACATCTCTGCACCACACTGTAGAGACCCACGGCAAGTGATCCCTTCGATAACCAGAAAAACACCCAACTCGGATAGGCAGGTCGGGAATATACTCAGTCTTCCCACATTTCTTAGTTTCTACCGCGGAATTGCATAGCTTTAACTTTTCACCTCAGCACTTACACAGCCGAAAAGGTTTGGTTTGTTTTGGTTTATTGAGGTTAAGGCAAGACACACTAAATCTATTTGCCTAAGGGAAGGGAAGTCTTTATGGAAGACTTTTTAAGAGAAGACTTCTAAGAGAAACGCTCCATTACTCAAGTATAGGACACTTGAGTAATGGAGCGTAAAGGAAAATGCAAATTTCACAACAAATACCTTTTACGGACATGCAATGACTAGCTTTCGCTGAGAGCATTTGTTAGTGTAACCTCAGTGCATGTCATACTAGGCGTCGTGGTGAAAACATCTGCGGTGATTATGCTATGGAAGGGAGCTGAAAGAGATGAAAAACAGGATGCATTTTTCCAGTCGGACTATTTAGGAATATTCTGAGCTCTAATAGATCTGCTAGTGTTGCACAAAAACTGGCAAAGGTCGTACGGTAGCGATTTGCTTATGGTCTTAATAGATAATTTTTATTTACAACTTCAACGTCGAGGCCTTGCTTATTATTCAGCATTTTACAGACCCTGGCTTTCGGAAAAACTGTTCGTTAATATTACGATTTTTCAGATAAATTCACTAAAGTGCAATCTTCCTAACGAAGTAGGGAACATCACTAACAGTTCTCATAAATTTATTCTGTCGAACTTGTAAAGAACGTAGTTTTCTGTCAGTAACTGAAGCCCAGCTGGGGATGCTTATGTAATGATATTATAGCTGTAAAAACATTTCGCATATGCTTCAGATCAAGTTAGGAATTAGTCTTTATCATTAGTTTTAATTTGATAATTATTTTGTATGTCCTGCCATTCATGTTGCTTACGTGGTCTTTTCTTTAGGAGATTTCGTTGATAAACTCCCAGATAATTTGCTTTATTACACATTTGTATGGTTTTCCCAAAGACAGTGATTTTGTTCCTGACCGTATACTTCTGCTTGTGTTTGAGGATAACAACAAGTGTGCATTTGTCAGTATTTATAGAAACGTTTAAACATCGACAACAATTCCTTAGGAGAGATATTTTCTGATTTAGTTTTTCAGTTACGAAATTCGGATTTATGGATTTAAATGTTATTGTAGTATCATATGCATAATATACAATGAGAATAAATCGCTGAGCTTGGATAATTGTTCCATACAGAAGATATAAAATGGGCCCAAAAATGAAACGCGGATGACTCTCACCCTAATTCCTTTGACACAAAAGATGTTGTTGGCTAGCTTTGGTTTTTCATTAACGGATGCGATTAGCATTATCGTCTCTTTTTCATTACTTATCTTTTTGAGTTTATAGAAGTGGTTTCTATGAATGTTTGCTTAGTTTTGCGCTTATATACCTATTTGCATCTGCCCTCTCTTACTCAAACTTACCTGTTTAAGATTAATGTAATGACAGAACGAGTCTCCAAGAAAAGCAACTTCTTTTGTCTCATACAATTGCTGGTTTGTGATCACCGTCATTTCTATACTTTGCGAACTTACAGAAGCTTATTCTCGATTAAACTTCGCTATTTACAGAAATATATTTTGCTAAACTTGCAAGTATCTAAATGTTCTGTATTGTAGCGTATATAATACGCTGTCCTCAAACTTCATTTCATTTTCATTTTCTAGCTCAAATGTAAGTAAACTTTTTCAGATTACTTTTTCATTGCTTTTTCTCGAGTTCTGTGTAAGGAGAGCTAATTCGTTAAGTTGTATAATTAGGTGGAAGATATGTAGTAGCGATATATATGGTGTAATGAGACTTTAGAGAAAGCTTTGAAACTATCTGCAGGGAGAACATAATTCTTCCGCTCATTTCATCGTCTAGCACTTTTATGGATATCGAATGTATTTTCGCTCTCAGCGATGAATTCTTACCTACCCAATGAATTACGAACATTATTTCCTGTCTTCGAAACAACACCGTTTGTTAAATCATGGTATTTTAAGGAATATGACGATGGTTAGCTTTTCGCTTTTCTTATTTGTTTTTCAGTTACGTAAATTACTTTTATGTTACAGTTCCAACTTTTCCCAGCATAATACTTAGCAATCTTAGAAGTTTTCCTACTGCTGCTGTGTAATTCTTTAAGTCATCGTTCTATGTTCTAATCGGCAATTTTGATGAAATTTTTCAAAATGTTTTTATTGCTGTATTTTTAAACTTTTAGCTTTCCAAAATTACTTCAGGTTTTTCTCTTTGGTGATTTTAAAACAGAGTTATGGCTGTTCTTGTTCAGCGCCATAAGCTCAGGGTTAAACAGTCTCTTTTAAATCCTGCATGATCCGAAGTTGCTGTGCTGGTGAACCTGAACAGGAAGTTGATGTTTAAAGGAACACAAATTAGTCTAAATACCTTCAAACTGAAAATGTTTCATCTGAAAACTTTTGATGCTGTTCAAAAGATCATTTTGTATCTTTCTATTTGTTAGCAAGTGCTCGCGAATAAGGTTTAAGGAATTAAGGTTTCGCAGTTTTAGTATCAGATTCGGCAACATTTTCTCCATTCTGTTTTGTTAACATTACATTAAACCTATCTTTTGAAATATTTTGTGCTTTCATTTTCTCTGTTTCTAAAAAAACGTATGATTTAAAATATTACTATAGTAATTTTACCAAACGTTCTATAAAATAATGTGAATTAAATGGAGTAAAAGCTTAGATTAATGTACATATTTAAAATATTTGTAAACCATTTTGCAAAAATTGTGATAAGTGAGAAATTTCTCTAAAAATATCTAATACAAATACTCAAACATGTGTATTTATGAGAAATGTTTAATCTGTTATATAGATTTTTGTCCTTTCAATTCTTTATGCCTTTATAAATGTAAGTGAAAAAGAAAGTAGAGCATTGTTTAACACGCTACTGGCAGCATAATCTAGTAATCTGAATTTTAACACATTTTTAACCCAAAATATGAGGATGAGAAAAAAAAGTATCCTTTGCTAGTAGATTTATCCCCTGTTTCTGCCATTTTAAGCAGCATTCTGCTAAATAATACTAATAAAATATTAATTTTTACTATTTTCCAAACTTTGTGTGTCGAACGTAGTCGAATTCCTTAAAAATCAAACTCTTCTCTGAATAATACATAATTCTGTTTAATAAATATTGTAAATACCATCAGAAATGCAGAGAAATATATATTCCTGGCATGTTTTTGATCACTTATCAGTGCATCATTGTCCGCTGACACATTATCGTCGCAGACAGACTTGGAAACTATGTATGTCAAACTTTCGCATCGTACAGCCGTTAATAATTCCCGTTGAAATCCTTTCTGTTCATTGCAAATGAATTTATAATGCATGTGGCCGATTTAAAATCTCAGACATGAACAGAATTGGTGCATAATTCACACCGTGCTTAACACAGAATTCTAGGATTGCGTCGAACAATTTTATAGCGCCGTGAAATGAACGTAGTACATTGAGAATCAATAAAGTCGGACAGGACAGTGTCTACGGCACTATCACATCGCCGTAGGACAATAACGTAGGAGTCCTTACAATTTTTAAAGGAAATGTTTCAAATTATGCTTTAACAAATATTTTTGGAAACCATAATAAAGACATTTTCAAAATTTTTAAATGGCGTTTATTCAGAATTTTGTCAAATGATGAGGGTAAAATGTAAAATAACCCGTAAAAGAGGCGGAAAAAAGAAAAAGTTGGGAAATCATAATCATATCAAAGAGGAAGCTTATGATAGGCATCAACCCTTGCTTCAGTATCAAATTTTTTAAAATCTAACCATTTCTTAAAAATAAGCTTATACAAGCATATAAAATTTTTTAGGGAATATAAATATTTTACACTACTGAGTACATTTTCTGGGTCAGATAAATAAGCACATAACTGTGGTAAATAATATGAGCATTATTATCAATTGAAATTTGCCCTGAATTTATTTACGAAACACACTTGTGTCATATAATACATAGCCTTGCAATCTTTAACTCATAATTAATATTTTCTATGTGATATTAATTAATCTGATGTTACAACAGAGCCCCCTGAATTCGTGACCAACATGACCGACAGAAACGTGACTGTGATGGAGAATTCGAATGTGACTCTTTTCTGCAAAGCTACCGGAAATCCGCCACCAGTCATTAAATGGAAAAGAGAAGATGAACAGCCTTTCCTCGTGGGACACGATCTAAGTATGAAATTTATCTTAAACTATTTCCTTTAAAAGTATGCAAATCAAATTTCAAGTTCTCCTAATTGAAGATATCCACTTGTAAAGGAAAATACGTATTGCTTTATATTCTAACAGAGTATGTATTGTATTAAAAGGAAATTCTTAAGCAATTTTTTTAAATCTTAATTTTTTGTTTGGTTTATTGATCAGATGTACTTGACTTAAATCGGATTAGTGAGTTAAGAATGTAATTCAATGTTCTAAAGACAATCAATGACCGTCATGGCATTTATTCCGTTGGAAATATAAATTAAGAAATTTGAAGCCATTATTACTTGTAAAATAATATTTTAAATATAATCATTTCGACAAAATTATTAAACAAATTTGTTATTTAGAAAGGAAAATTTATTTTAGAAAACTAAACCAGTGTTAGAAATAAAAATATTATTTTATCCTCATTGTTATTTATATTTGAAGATAAAGGAACAACACAAATGACATTTTAAATTAATTATAGCAGAGTTTAGGTTTTATTTGCACTACTACTTTCGTCAATTTCAACCAGAATGTAGATTAATTAAAGTCTAAATAAGCTTTGAATTCTTAAATTTGGAGAGAGCTCCCATAAGTTGACTAACAATCTGTTTTTAGCTTCTCTGCTGTTATTGTTAATTAAAAAACTTGAGCTTCTTTTAGCCATTTTTGCTTCATGAACACTGAGGGGCCAGAAGAAGTTTAGTAGTTATTATTTTTTTTCTCTTGAATTCAATTTAATTTGTACGTGTGTTGTGGTTCCCGGCAAGTAAGTGAAATTCTCTTTCTGTTAAGCTGTTCTTTTATATGGCCGCTAGGTTAAAGAGTAAATAAACAGGTTTATTTTAGCATTTGAGTTGTGATGCTTTTAGTAAGATGGCAGGCAGGACGATATATCATCTGACAATGTACACTATTCCTTTCAGTGATTCGTGATTTAAGAGTAAATAAGGTAAATTAAAGTTATATAATAAGCTTTAAGCAAATATTGAACTGCAATGGCAATATCAAATTTATCAAATAGTTTATACTTGAAGATATAATGAATACTTTTCTAATAGCAAAGCTTAATAGCAAAGCTGGGAATAGCTCTCATGCCTATACTGTGAGCATATATTTAGAGTACTTGTCTTGCAATAGATTAGTGTCTGATTTGGAAGAAAAAAAAAGTATCTAAAGAAGTTTTATAATAATTTATAAAATAATAAAACTATTTTCAATTCATGAAAGTCTACTTGTAGCTCTATCAAGCGATATACATTTGTAATATGCAATGCATGCTGCCCATATTATAAATTTATGTCGAGCTGAAGAAGGTAATTTGTCTGTTTTATTGTAACTATTTTAAAATCTGAAGCATAAATTAAAGATATCAAATTGACTATATAGGATTAAGAAATATATGTACAAAATTTGACCAACATAACTGAGTTATTTATACAGATCTGTTTAAATTAAAATCTGTTTAAATTTGGTCATATTTGTACAGGCTAAAAATACTTCCATCTGAACATCTAAAAATTCTGGCTTTCAAATTTAAATCTTTCTTTATAATCTAAGTAATTTGTCCTATTTTAGCAAGTTAAAAGGACATCATCCTCTAATATCTTGGGATGTAAAATTTGCTGTTGCATGTAAATAGAGTGAATATTTCTAAAGACGACTCTCCATTGAGTTATTTCAGATACACTCTTTAGCCGAATATGGTATTTTTTCTAAGGATTCCATTACTAAGCAAAAAAAAAATTAAACTTCGATGGAATCAAGGTTTTCAAAGCAAATTAGAATTTATCTTCACTAAGTAATTTTATTTCTACGTACGTTTTCGATTTCAAGTACGATACTAGATGGCAGCACTACAAAAAACTAAGGATTTCTAATTCGACGAGTAGTCACGTTTCCAACTCTACCGACAGATGGCAGCACTACAAAATATATAATCGTCAGTAAGGAGCTGCAGATCATAATTTTTTCTCAGATGCCGGCACGATTTTCTTGTTTTATTTCTTTTTGCCAGCGGACGGAAATTTGATCATTAGATGGGCTTATTAGTCCGTTTTCTTAGTTCAGTTGGAACTAATCAAGAAATTAGTAATTTTTTAACTTAATATAAAAGTTAAATACTTTCTTACATAGATTTTGTGTTATATGAATTATTTGTCATGAATTGTAAATATATATTAAAAGATATATTTAAGAGATACAATTAAAATTTTATTCATTCCTAAAAATTTGTAGCTAGTATTTAAATCTTAATTTGTGATGAATAAAAATGCACCTAAAGAAAAATTCCAAAGAAACACATAAGTTCTAGTTTTTGTTCCAGTTTAACTGAACTGAATATTGGTTTAGTTTCCATTATTGACATTAAAACATTCTTGAAATACATTATGCATTTATTTCAAAACAAATAAAAAAATTAAATGCTCATTTGCTCATGTATGTGTTCAAACGTTAAAAAAATTTGCATTAGCTATTAAGGTGATTCTAAATTTATGTAAAAAGAAAAGTGAAGCAATATGAAAAATTTTGACACTGTTGTTAGTAAGAAAAACTGATTTTCATATCATCTCTCTCTCACACACACACAAGAAAGAGAGAGAAAGAAAAGGAAACTACATTCTTTTTGTTTGTTTTTAAATGAACCGCCACATTCTTCTTGTACATTTTAAGTCTTAAATGAACATTTCTATTCTTCATGCAGACGTTTATTTATACTGGATACTTTCTGAAATAAACTGAGTCTAGAAATACATTTAATTTCCTTTTAGCTTTCTTGTATTTAATATTTTGCATGAACTCCTAAAAACTAATTGCATGTGGGATGTGAAATTTTGCGTAAATATTATCAATTTAGCACTTTCTTTTCCAATACTTCTGACAGAAAGATTGACTTCTTACAAAATTATAAAATCTGTTTTGCTAGTAATAATAGGTTATTTTAAAAAATAGTAATAACTCTAGCATGATATTTAAGCCTAACGAGGTATTATTTACTATAAAAAATTAAATACTTTGCATATTTTTCTTCTACTCAGAGTATTGTTGAAAGAATGAATATTTTCTTATAACTGCATTTTCTTTGCGCAATTATATGAATATATATTTTAAAATAAAAAGTAATAGATGTGTTTATAAAATGCAAGAGTAAACGATATATTTAAGTAAACCGTATCATGAATGTTGTTAACATAAAATAAATGTAAATTTTACATCCGAATATTACAAACTCTAACTTCTTTTAAATAAAATCTGCTTTCATAAGCTAGTATTTATTCTAAAAACAAGTAAATTGTTGAAATAATTAGTAAATTTCAATTAAAGAACACATGCAATAAAGTAGAAAATGCTTCTGATATGATTAATAACTATGCAACGTCTTAATGCATGTTTTTGAATTAATCTGGAATCAAGAAGATTTTTTTAAGTTTAAATATTAAAATGCACATATTTTAGTTTACAAAAAATTTATTGTTCCCTTTTAAATAATTCAAATAGATGAGCAACTGGTTATTTTAGACGAATGCAAATTTCCCTTTTGCAAATAGGTTTTCATCTTTTAAATTAAAACCTTTATATGAATTCCCATTCCCATAATTATATGTATTTCCAACCAAAAAGAATTTTTATTGAGGAAATAGAGCAGAAAGTTCTGAGAATAAGAAAGAATTTGACATTCTGAGTTCTGTACTTGGGAACAGGCTCCCATAAACTTTCATGGCTTGTATGGTTGTTTATGCATAATATCTCTTTCGTCCTAAATATCCCATTAGATTTTTTCAATCTATATTTAAAGCAGTTACCCTATCTTGAAATCACGTCAATCTTTTGATTAATATTAGTCTATGTGCTGGCTCAGAAATGTCGATTCTGGCAAAAGATTATTATCTGAAAAAAGATGTATTGTATGATACTTTATATTTATTCTTTTTTCAAAGTTACGCATGCAAACAAGCCGTGGATTAAAATATATGTTTTTGCATTTACGGAAAAGAAGTATTTCTGTTCCATAAATCAGGTACGTACATGGTATTAAAACTTTAAGATGCAGCATTATTAAACATAAAGGGAAAAAACGTCAATCTTTATTTCTATATGGAAAGAAAACTTCAAACGAATATTCGGAAAAGGTTGGTAGCAAGATAACATCTGCGGACGCAAATATCAAATGCAAGTCCTTTAACCACATCTGTAGCAAGATAAATACAGTAATAAACCAAAATTTACAACTGTAGCAAGATAATTACAGTAATAAACTAAAATTTACTACTTGAAAGCTAAAACGCAAACCTTTAGTTTTCACCAGTGTATGCCGATCCAGATGGCCTCAACGCAAACCAATTTGTAGAATCCTGTATAAAAGCTATTTAGCAGAAGATAAATAGAAATACATAGTGACTTTTGATGAAGTATGGACTTTCTTAAAAGATTGGAACAAAAAAAAAAGGTATATTTATAATTGGAAACGAATAGAAAAAAAATGTACAAGCATTGTTCGTTCGAACCAAATGTTCGCTGTTAAGTTTTCCTAAGAGGTTTATGATTTTGAAGTATCCTTTTAGTACAAAAAAAGGCTACCATATCCGAGATTTTAATAACATGGTCTTTGCTCTTTAAACATTACTTAAACGGCCCCGAAATCCTCCTAAAAATGTTTAAACATCCTGTGTACTATGTCTCGTAAAGCAACACAAAGTTTGTTTTATTATTTCAATTATCTTCTATCTAAATGTTTTGGTATAAATTGATTTTTTATTTTACCTTTGTTTAAATTAAAATAATCAGCACAATTTCTCTTACTGATTACTAAAATTCAGGAGCTGTTAATAAAAATAGTGTTGTTATTATTTTTCAGAATTATATTGCTTTGCTTTTACCATTTATGTACCTTTGTGATGTTATGATTACTTCGATTATTATTTTCAACCGCATATGAACTTCTTATCAGAGATTTAAGTACTACTACCGATAGGTATTCCCAGGAATGTATCTTGTTATAAATGCTGTGACAGCTTTTGCATGTATGATTGTTGTATTGGATGTAAATAAGAAATACTGAATGTTGATCTTACAAAATATGTAAGAATTTTTCTTTCCGTTTCATGTAATTTGGTAACGTATTAAAAATTATACAATATGCAAAGTCTGATTACCCACTTTTCTACCAGTCTGAAAGAATGTGACCCCAGAATTTCGAGGGTTCGAAAATAATTCTTCACAAAGAACTCCCGCATAACCAGACTTTAATTTACCAATTGCGGACCAAATTTAATTTACCAAATTTAATTATCAAGTTGCGGATTAACGGCGTCTTGCCCCCCCCCAAAGCTGTTAAGTTCGTTAACTGCGGAAGTTTAAAAAACTGCCGTTTTGTTGCGACTTACCTCACTTGTCTGACAGTAACCTCAGCACAGGGCCTCGAAATCCGTCGTGGCAAAACGTGTAGGATTGCGCCTGTTGTTGACAAGAGCCTTGAGCCCATACAGGTGACAGTATGACATTGTTCAATTCCGCCCCCAGTTCTGATGGAGGGCAATTCTTTCAAGAGGGCTTTCGGCTCGTCGTAAATTTAGGGGCCCATATGCCACACATACACTGTACATTTACAAACATCCATACCTTCTCCGTAATTCGAAATCGAGCCCTTCGGTACGGCAGTCGGCGCCGCTAAACATTGCCGATTGGGCAGCATGATTGAAAAATTATTATCACAATAAAGCAAAATTGCTGCAGGAGAAAGAAACTCGTCTAGAAGATGCATGAGATATCAGCAGCGATACCAGGTAATGTTTAAATCTTTAGGAATTCGTTTGTTTAACTATAACAGTACGTAATTTATGTATACCTAATAAGCAATAAATACATATTGTTAAATCATCCATTTTTTAAAAAAGCTTCTAAATGGCCAATATTATGTACATGACTATTAGCGTTTTATTTACTTACTTACTGAATCTATTGACATAATTCCTATTGAAATACTTCTATTGACATAAATGAGCAATATGTATATAAAAATTTCTGTTAGTTGTAATACAATTAGTTCTTTTTTATATCACATCACATTAGAAACTTCCGTGGTAGAAGCTAGAAGTGTCGAAAAAAATGCCCACATTGTAACTAAATTTTTAAGTAGTTGATTTGAGCTTTTTGTTTGTAACCGTAAAGATTGTAGAGTCATTAAGTTATTTTGAAGCAGGAAAAAGTTTGCAATGCCCTCGCCGCGACTCGAATCTTGATCTCTCGAATACGTGCTGAGTGTGCTAACCGTTATACCACGAAGGCAAGCTGGAAAGAAGGGAAAAATGCCTTATACGATAATTTACATCAGAGGTAGATTATTTCCAAATTTTCTAGAAACTGAATATTTTAGAATTTGAATCTTTTTTTAGAATCTAAATTTTAAAAGATTCTCCAGTCACTATATTGAGAATCCTTCAGAAAAAGAAGGAGGAAAAAGAAAAATGAAATCTGTTTTGAAATATATGTTTAATAAGAAATAGGCTTACGAGGTATGGTTTTCAGATATTATACATTTATGGATTTTAAAAGAGACATGAACGAAGCATAGTTTTTAAAAACAATGAAATTTTCTGAAATTGAGATTATTTTTCTCAACATAACTGAACAAAATAATTTGAGTAATGGATCATATCTTTTAGATATTTCCTCAGCTGCAATTAACCAAACAAATGCAGAGAAGCTGAGAAGATTATTTCAAGGAGAGATAAAGAGTAAAAGTGAAAAACTGCATTCTCGCAACATCACTTAGACTACAATGATCTGATATAAGTGATCCTGTTCCAGTGAAATTGATATAATCTATTTCCTTTTTATTTTCTTGTGCAAAGTAAAAGTTTTTGTTTTAAAAGGGATTGAATTGAGCTATATTTTCTTGTTTTCCGGTTCACGTATTTTATGTTTTTAGTTCACTCGCATGCAATAGTTTCAGATTTATCAGCAATTTAAATGTGGTGCGAAGCCTATTGAAATTCTTAGTGGAATAATGAATTATGTCAGTTTGTGAACCAACTTCAATGTCTTTTTGCCCATTGGGACGAAAAGTAAACTTCCAATCATTTGCACTGAAAAATCTGTTTTCCTGCCCTTTGGCCAAATTGCTTGCTTTTACGTAGAAAATCTAATTTTAACGAGATGCAGGAATTTTATTTTTATTTTTAATGTCAAAAATGAAGTAGAATCGATATCAAATAAAATAGCAAAAATACTAAAAAAATATATATACTAAGTTCTACAAATTGACTTTTACAAAAGCATATGATAGACAAATGTGTATTAACAATTTTATGTAGTAATACATACCTTCTAAATCTGTTCAAACAATTTTAAAACTTTGAATACATCAAAATAACAACAAACGCAAAATCAAAAACTCGTAAACACAAATAATGTCTACACTCTACACATTAACTCACAATAATGACAGTTACACCGTTAGTGGTATCATCAATACTGAAACTTTCAAAACTATATACGCAAGCAATATGTATCCAATTGTTCTCACTAGGAAGTAAGGTAAAATCCGTATTTCGATTTGATTTACATGACTAAATATGAGTGTTTTGCCAGATGGTAGCTATATGCATTTAAGGGTTAAAAATTATTTTGATTGTTTTAACCGTATTTGATGTTTTATATTTTTATGTGTTTTACAACTTTTTTGAAGACTGAAATTTTGTGTATTGTCTTCCCGCGAAGTGAGAACTGAATTAATTGAATGAGAAACATATATCTAATAAAATTCGAGGAAATAAATTTAAATGAATGTACCCAAAAAATTCGAAAGGCCGTGCAAAGAACTCATATAGTGTCCACTTTAGTAGTAAAATAAATCTAATGGCCAAAAACGTTTCAAAGCTTTGAATTAAAAAGCAGAAAGCTTCCCAGATATGTATTCGAAAGATTCAAATAGCGAGAAACGGGTAAAGATTTGGATTTTAAAATTTTTTTGAAGATTATTCGTATTAGCGTATTCGAATATTTAATCCTTAGCTTCTATGTTTACCTATTTTCTAATCTTTGTATGTTACACATTTCAGAAAAAAAAATCACGATTTTTGATGCAATTTTGCTCGAAAAATTAATCAGCAGACTCAAATGAAACAAGCTTGGGAATATTTCGTAAAACATAGGTCACATCAACCGAATGTCTATTTGAGCCGCTGAGTAATTGTCTTACAGCCTATTGTGTTAAATAAAATCCCATATTCGTTTAGCTCTGATATCTATTCTCATGTTTTAGTAATATAACACTCAGAGTGTTCTTATGATTTCTACACATGCTGTGGGATGAAAAGTTTTCATGTATTTGTCAAAATGCTTATCACTCAATTCCAAGCTCATGAATACGTGAATAAAAACTGTTTGGTGGCTACACAGGACTGCTACACAGAAATCTTCGTAAATCCAAAAATACTTTTAAAAATAACACAGACTACGCAGTGGGTATGAAATTTATTGCACTGAAAAACTTAATAAAATAACTTATTATTTCGTGCAGCTCACCTTCTTTTGAAGTCTAAACTAACACAAGCTGAGCCTAATTTACTTATTGCTATGTCCAGTAATCAGACATAGAACGTAAGAAAGGTGTAAAAAAACCTTTTAAACTCAGTAATTTACCAAAAGACACTTCTCGTGCTTACAAAACCAGCCAGCATTTATTGCGTAGCTCAAAAGTAATGAATTCATGAATTGAGATTTGAAACTAAACTAATTCGTAAGTTAGCCAGATGCTTCACAGAATTAATAACGCGCAACCTGGCTCAACCCTAGTACCGACGTGACAAGCTCTGGCACGTAAAACGCAAACTTGCAGACAGACAGCAATCGAAGTAACTTGGCCTTCCTGTGCTAGCCAGAAGTATGCCTTCATAGTGTTTCAACTAATAACGTGGCCTTCATGTACCAGCAGAGCAGCATCTGCCAGCATGTGCTAGCAGAGCATGTTTCGCCTTCAGCAGAAGGAACACGCTCTGCTTCAAAAATTTGAAACTTTTCTTTAAATACTATCGCTTTCTGCCTCTTTTGAATATGCGCGCACAAAATTTGGCATTCTGGAAGGAAAGCGGAAACAGAGAAAGACAGTACAGTTAATTAACATAAAGCAACTGATTAGATAAAAATAAATAAAATCTTAGCAACTTTTTCATGTAGCCCGCAGACGCTTGCTCTTTCTTGCTGGTAAAGCAAACATCTGCAAACCTTTGCAAGTATTAGTTTGGACTTTTGTACTGCTAGATGATTAAAATAAAAATAGAGATGATTAATTCTTTTAATATGACTGCTTCTGGCTCACTACCATGCAGTATCAGAGAAATTTGTATGAGAATCTGGGTGAAAATGTTCTGGAAAGCTGAAGACAGTTAGCGAACCTGAGTAAATAGAACACGTCGGATGAGGGAATGGGACTTCACTCCTGTAGCCACAATAGTGTTCAAATTTGATACCACATTCATTGTTTTCTGGAGCTTTATGAACATACACTCCTCACTAATTCCCAGAATCTTCACAATCATATCGTAGAGGGTGTGGCTTTGCTTGATTCTAATATATAGGCATGCTTGTGGAGTAAAAAAGCTCATCTCATGGATGTCCGCAGTACTAACAAAGATATACGTGTTAAGCATTTCTCGGGAGGGAAAAAAAAAGAAAAATTGCGGGGGGTAACTTGAAAGCTTTCATATTTTATATTATGTCTAAACAGGCAATTTTTTCCATTTACAAACACATAACACGTTTCATGGGCATTTAGGCTACATTGGGCTAAAATTATTTGAAAACAGCATATATGTAGAAATTCTGATAGACAGTCTCGCGCCCTGGAGATAAAAACGTTTTATTCCCTACAAAGTTGCCACTGCTCGCTTTGAAGTTGTTGAGATTTTAATATAAAATTCGTTAAATATTTACAAAATATGACACAGACAATGAAACAAATTCGTTTTTCCAGATGCCCATACTCGGGTGGAAGACTATGTTATTAAAAAATTTAGTGGCTTTAGGTATCCTTCTTTTTACAATGTGAGATTCAACAGCGCGTGCATTTAGCATTTAATAAAGAGATATCTCGTAATTGTACTCTCTTGCTTTCCGGAAACGTCGAGAAAATAAAAATTACCAGAATGTTCTCGTGCACGATTAAAAGGCCGGAGAGAAACATCTCAGTTCAGTTGTTTTAAGTGAACTGTTGTTGCTTACTTCGCTGCCGTAATTTTGAGATCGGATTAGCTTTCTCTGCGCTTTGAATTGTTTTCTATTTAACGTTTTAGTAGTTTAAATTATAACTGCTGTGTAATATTGTGACATTGTACGAATATCTGTGAGGAAACATTTCAGCACTTTGTTTTATCTCTTGTGATAAAAATAACTTTTTTTAAATTTTTCACCAGTCGTGCATTCAATTTATTACGAACCCGTACGCACGCAAAGATATTATTACTTGTTTTTTAAAATTTATTTTTAGTCTTCCGGTATAGGTTTTTCTTAAAATTTGTCTAGCTCTTAATTGCACGTCGAAATAAAACAATTTTAATTATAATTCCACTAAAAGTAGCTATTTAAGTGCAAAATTCGTAACACTATGTACTTCTATTTCTTAATATTCCATTTGTAGATTCTATTTCGGCAGCAATTATTTGAAATTATTTTAACTGCGCAGAAAATCTTATGGACATTTTACCCCATTTAAGAAAGGATTCCTTTTGTGATAGTCTCCAAATAAATAACGAAAATAAGAATGCATAAAGATATCAATCTGCATTTCTTAAAGGCTCCTGAAAACTTTCGCCAAATAATTGCCTCGTCGTAAGCCTCGCTTCCTAATACATAATTCATTTTTCGAATTTGCTTGATCTTGAATTTAAATTAACTATTTAAATTTTGTTTTTAAGGCAACCCTTCAAGAGTATATCATCAAGAGCCTTGTCTTTCTTTATTTTTTTCTACTGTACAAATTCGTTTTAACGACCCAAAATTATGCACTAGCTTTTCAACACTTAATAAGCTGAAAATATCGCTGATTTATTATTTCTTTAATATTCGTTGGCAAACGTCATGCATAAATAATAGAACTTTTGTTTTATATTTTGAATTAAGTACCTTGTATGAGAAAATAAATTTTCGAGTTTCCATTTTTGTGTTTAAAGTAGCTTGTTTAATTTTAATTTACATCATATTGAACTGTATTATTTCCACCTCGGATGTTAAATTCTTTGATAACAGCTATAAACCCTGTTGCCATTTAAGAAAGAATGATATACCAGTCTGTTACAACTATAAATAATGCATCAGATTTTAGTCAGCTGTAACATATGTTTTAATGCATTCATATGATTACAATTTAAAGTGTCTTTAAAATCAATTAATTTTTAGTTTTCAAGACGTTATAACGCTGCAGATATTTCCGACGAATAATGGCGCAAACAGGAATATTTTTTATGTGGTGTTTAAACTGTTAGTATATTTAAGGCTTTACATTGAATTAGTCAAAAGCCGACATATACTGTTGCGTGCGGACTAGTTCGCAATAGATTGACGCACACAGAATTGATGACACCTTGATAAAATTTATTTTAACAAAATCACTTCATGGACGTGGAATTTCCCCCAAATGTATTTGTAGAGCTCTTTTGAGTACCGCAGAGTACAATCAGTAATTACACTACAAATTACTAAGAATGTTAAACACGGCGCACTAGAAAACGCATCTAAGAAGAGAAGCTCTTACGAATATCTCAATACAATACTCCGTATTCGCTATGAACTAAAAAACTGAGAGAAGAGCTCTCTCGAGTGTTATATAGTTTTCAACTGGCCGCCAAAAAGTCTCTAGTACTTCTCGAAATTACTGGAATGCATATAAGGACCATAAGGACCGGATACAGTTACACCTATATATTAAATCTACTATAGTTATTCGACTGCAATACCTATTACGGTGATACAGGGACCAGATCAGAATTTCTCGCCAAATTTGGCGACAAATATAGTGAGATAGCCGTTTACTTAATGTTAAATAGACTTGCCCCTGTATTCATATTTTTCCGACAAAGTTCCACCTCTCAAATTGTTCACTTTTACATATAATTTCGCTGAAATTATTTATACATGTAGAAAATTCGTAACAATACTGTCCTTGTTAAATGTACTGTAACTACGCATTTACTTTTATGATTAAGTTATTCATTTGCTAAAATGTAATGAAAATTTCGTGCATGTAATGTCACACGGCAACAGACTTTTCATGATTTTTGTGTGAAGTAACAGATACAAAATGGATTACAAAGAGTAACCTTTATGTTCAAAATATAAAAGCTTCGAAAGATAACGGTCTAAACAGTGGTCTCAAACTAGCTGTCCGCGGACCGCTTGAGTTGCCTGAAACAAATAATGCGATCTGCGAATACATTTCAGTCATGTATTCGTTGCCAATATGGTGCCCATAATTTTAAAGATATGTACTGAGCTTATGTGCTCGAGTGCTTTAAAATTTGATGTGTACACCACATGAGTTCCTTGTACGGAATATTAAATTATACGCAACTTTTCTGCATTTCATTTAAACATATTGAATGAACTGTTAGCGAATTTTCAATTAACTCTACTTCGTCGATGGCGCATAAACCACAACAGAATAAATGCTCTCTTTAAAGTTCACTATATTTATTTACCACAGACACACTTTGACGCTAATTCCACTTAACAGCTTTACATGTCATTCATTTTAGAACTCAGAGACGCAAAAATTACAGCATCTGAAGAATTACCGCAAGTTCTATTCAAATACTATAATAAATCTAAAACGATGTACAAAAGAAATTAAACAAATACAAAAGAAACTTTTTCACAGACGATTCAGCGCCGCTTACCTAATCTGCATGCGCTACTAATTAATTCAGTTCTCACTTTGCGGTAAGGGAAAAATACATAAAAGTTCAAAATATTTTCATTAAAAATTGAAAGATATAGAAAAACATAAAACACCAAGTACAGTTTAAACAATTAAAAAAACAATTTTTACAATTAAAATTATAATCTGTACGCAAAAACCAACTAATAACTTAAATGATAATTCCAGAATAAATTAAGTATAATTTAATAATTTAATAATGAAAGAAGACGTTACTTTGTTGTTGCGAAGCTTATTTTCTCTAGATTAGCAACAAATCCACTATTCTGCTAAATTTCAAATGTAAACAAATATAGCTGGCTATCATAACCAAGAATTAGGCTTAACCGCGCTTAAAAAACTTTTAAATTGTCGACAATTCCACAATTATTGCATGCAGGTTAAATAAAGGCATAAACATTTTAACTGAAAGATAAGAACAACATAATTCAATCATTTTTAAAGCAAAAAATGCACAATTTACAAACTTATAAAAATAAAGATACTGAACTGAGCAACAGAGTAGATATGCATATACATACATTGATATACATTTGGTGCGGCCGATTGCAACCAAAATGAGAAGGGAACATCTGCATGTTATAGCAGCCTTAGAAACAAAATTTCAACATTATGAAGCTACTTAGTTTTAAGTTATACGAGATACATACATACATGCGTACGTACATACGCACGCAAAGACGTTATGAAAAAAATTTCTTCAAAATCCATTTTAAATCGGTTTTCTAATTTTTTTGGGAAAAATGAGTCCTTTATTCTGTCCTTACGTACGGATGTCACTTAAAAACATCGTTAAATTGCATTCGATAGCGGTCAAAATAGATATTTTCGTTGAAATATGGTACCCGGAATTTTTCGCGATTACAATACTTCCTTTTCACTTCTTACAAGGAAGTAAAAAGAGATAATAAGTTAGGAATTTCTCAGACATGCTATATAGGGATATGTCAATATTTGTACTCCAGACCCTGCACCTGGGGTGAGGTAGAAGAACTTTTCAAGTTAGAAAATAAAATTTAGTTTGCCAGACGACACCTCATGGTGCCTTATAATTCTGAAAATTTTTGGTTTTCCAGTTGAGGATAAAAGTAAGGTAGCTAGTGATTAATTGAATATATCGGGTTTTAAGGAAAGTTTTCCCCCCGCAAATATCGTCAGCGAAAACAGTTTGCGTTGGTGTGATTAATCATATTTTGTCGAACGATTTTTGGCGTTTGAAAGAAAAAGACTTGTTTCAGAACACTGCGCTGTGAATTTTGTAAAAACATATCGTTATCATTAAATACAAGGTGTCTGAAATGGAACTCTCACGCTACCAGATTAGAACCATCATTTACTTCCAATCCTATTGCAAACAATCAGCTACAGAATGTCACCATATCATGTATGCAGCTTTAGGTACTAATATTGTATCATATGACACTGTGAAGGGTGGACACGGAAAGTTTAAAAACAAGAATTATGATATTCAAGAAGCAAAGCATACTGGCCTGTCTATTGAAGTTGATGGGACCCGTTTGCGAGAACTTGAGGAAGAAGATCAGTGTACGACCACTTGAGAACATGCTAAGATGTTAGTGCAATGTTCATTAGTCGCGCTATGCATCGCATAAACTTGATGTACAAGTTTAGTCGCTGGATGCTGCATGAGCTGACTCAAGCACATAAGGACAGACGTGTTTGGGCTTGCACTAATCTGCTGGAATATCAACGCAGGTACAAAATTCTGAACCGGATCATCACTTGTGATGAAATATGGATTTGTTTCAACAACACAGGCCAAAAAGGGGGTTGGTTTGTGCCCCGTGAGCCCGTCCGCAGCGTCGCAAAGAGCAATTTGACTAACAAAAAGATCATGTTTTGTATCTGATGGGATTGCCGTAGTATTATCCATAAAGAGTCTGGGAAAAGGTAAAACCCTCAAGGCGTACAGCGAGATGCTAGACCGTGTTGACTCTGCTATCAATGAAAAACATCGAACTGTGTTCCGGCGAAAAAGGTAATGTTCCATCAAGATAGTGCAAGACCACTTGTGTCTCTGTTAGCCGGTTAGACTCTGTTCCGACTCGAATGGGATCTTTTGCCACACCGCCATATATCCCGACATCAATCCTTTGGAATTCTGCAATTTTTCACACATGCAGATACCTCTTGCTCGTGCTATATTCCATTCAGCAGAGGAAGTCCGAAATGAGCTTGATTTGTTTTTGGACTCGCGGCCACCAAGTTTCTGAGCCAAAGACTTTGATAAACTAACAAAATGTTGGCAGAAAATCAAAGATTTGGGAAGTGATTACTACCCGCACTAAAGGTACTCCTTTCATGTATTTTTTCTAACTTTTCAAGAACGTTTTTTGGCGGAATACTTTCGTTGCAACCAGATATTATAATTATCTGTATTATTAACACCTTCGCAACGACATATTGGTGAACTAAAAACTCTCTTCAGACGGGTGTGTCACGTATGCATCAGTCCCAAATGTCGCTAGCAGCATTGCATCGCCGCTTGCACTAATCTTCCAGACTGGTGTTGCATATATGCATTCTCAAAACTGCACGTTCTTTTAGAATTTTTTAAATCACTAAGTGTTACGGTTAGCTTATTTGAACATATACATTGTTGACATTGTGTCTTTCTGATTCTGGTGATTCATTTAAATGTATGAGAGGATGATGTAAAATAAACAAAACCCAGCTGACGAGCAGTTGACTTCGCGTGATGTAATCATTGAACAGTTTTCGATGCTTCAATTTCCTTTTCCTTTAGGAAGATTGGGAATGGAGCCGTGGTTTTATGAATGCCGAATTGTATCCAATTTGTATCATTTTTAGATAGCAGCCGGAATTTTTTGCGGTGAGTAATAGAGTTATAGTGCGATGCTAAAGAGTTTAACGGAATAACAGTGTAACCTAATTTGTAACCTAATTGCACATGAAGGTTCATTCGAGCCCATGAGTAACTATTTTGACACCGAAAATTCTAGATTTAAATGCGAATAGTTATTTTGGTGCAAAATTTTCTCAGAGACTGAATTGGAAGTTTGTTTCGCTTTCACCTCGCAGCTCAGCAGAACAGGAGGTACTCAGTCATCTGTTAAGCAATTGAAGCCTTATGAATTTACTTGAATTGCAGAAGTAAACTTAAACATAAAATTCATTGTTTTCACCATTTTTTTATAATCATAATAGTTGAAGAACCCAATAATTTCTGTGAACAAACGACAAGTAAAAATCCATCTTCATCCAAAATCAACATACTCCCATAGATGTGCTAAAAATGAGGGGATTCTTAGGATTAATTATTTTTGTGTGATGGAATAATGAAAAGATCTGAATTGAAAATGTGTTTCATAACTAGTGAAATGATAGCGATTAGATTATCACACTTTGTCTCCTTTCTGAATCATTTATGTTGTAATATTTGACCGCATATTTTGTTATTTTTACGTATGTTTAGACAGAGATTTAAGTAAGTTTTTTACATCATTTCATTAAGATGAGTCAAATATTCTACCTTGCATTTAGTGTATAATTAAATTTTTTTCAGAATCTATTGATATTCTGTATTTATGACTATAGTAGCGTTAGATACCATTACAAAAAAAATCAAAACAATTGGTTAAAAATATTTTTAATGAATTCTTTTTAAAAGTTAGGCTTAGCGACAAGAATTATCCCATCTTGCGAGATCATACAACTGCACCAACAAACCGTCTCCAAGATAAGTTGCGCTAAACTGCATGTTGTCGCGTAACGCGAAAGAGGATTAAATGCTGATGCATGCATGATACACACGTCGTGAAGGGGTTATATTCAATGTCGTGAAAGGGCTATAAAATGTCAAACTTTTAAGGAAACTGTGTGTACGAATTATGTAGTTACTCTCTGTGCATTTATCTGGTCACTTTATATTAATTAAACATTAATATAATTGCATTAATTACATTAGTATAACTTGAATTACTATGATTATTTATTACATCAGAATTTTAAACTGTAATTAATTATTACATTAGTATAAATTAATTAAAGCTGAAAATGTCAAATTTTGGACTTGGTTCTAGGAAAATTTCCTGCTTGTAAATTCGAATTCACCACTTTTTACTTCTTTGTACGAAGTAAAGGTGAGTGACATTGGTACATAGAGACAGAATAAAGTACTATTTATTTCAAAACGATTTGCAAAATGGATTCAAAATTGTTTAAAAATGGATTTTCTCTGACGTCTCTACGTACGTATCTCGCATAATTAAAAACGATTGGCTGTAGAACGTTCAAATGTCATATATGGGACTACTATAACATCTAGTTGTGTACCTACTTTTTATATTACAATTGGCAGCACCAAAACTATATAATATATACACTTTCGGTACTGCCGGGTAAGGGGATGAGAGCATATATACACTCTTAGACAAAAAAAAAAGACGCACCACGACGCATCGAGAAGATATAAAGCAAATTGGACACAAATTGATACGCATACAGGTTTCGACGGAAAAGGCAAAATTTTACATTTGGGTTGCCAATGAATGAACGGTTGTCGCTACAGCACATCTGATCTGCGCAACTGGCAGGCTATTTAAGAGGAGAAATTACGATTCCAGGTCATAAAGTCTTCACGAATTTCATTCCGTGTACTCTGGTAAACAGTAACTATGCCTCGCATACAGGTGCGCGAACGATATGCGCAGATGTCAGAATTTGAGAGAGGTTGTGTAGTTGGGATTAGAAGCCGGTTGGCCTTATTGGCGAATAGCTTGACATTTGAGCAGGAGCGATGTCACTATTAGACGATGTTGGCAGGAATGGGTGAACCATGGCTGCACACAGTGTCAAGAAGGAAGCGGTAGGCCTAGAGAAACGATAGAACGTGAAGACAGAGCAATCGTCGGAGCGGCACTCACAGCCCCAGATGCATCATCAATTGTACGTGACCGCAAGGATCATTCACAGACGGCTCACAGAAAGGGGGCTGAGGTCACGACGCCCCTTGCGCCGACTACCATTGACCTCTGTACAACGTCAAGCCCGTTTGCAGTGGTATCGGGCTCATTCGCACTGGAATGTCACTGATTGGAGTAGAATAGTCTTCAGTGATGAGTCCCGCTTTGAAATGACCCCATGACCATGAAATGCCATGAGCTCCGATGACCAGCGAAGGTGAGTCTGAAGACGTCCCGGACAGCGGTGTGATACCAACCTGACTGTCTTCCGTCAGACAGGCCGACAACGAGAAGTGATGGTCTGGGGTGCCATTTCATTTCATAGTAGGACACCTTTGGTTGTCATCCGTCGCAACCTTACAGCATAGCGGTACGTCGACGAAGTTCTAAGGCCCGTTGTGTTGCCCTTCATGTCACGCCACCCTGAGCTTACAAATGCCCGCCAACACACTGCACATGTTTCTACTGCTTGCCGTATTGCTTGCCGAACATTACCTTCTCCAGCAAGTTCGCCGGATCTCTCTCCTATTGAGCACGTTTGGAGCATTATGGGCAGGGCCCTCCAACGAGCTCGGGATGTTGACGATCTAACGCGCCAGTTGGACAGAATTTGGCACGATATCCCTCAGGAGGACATCCGCAACCTCTATCTATCGATGCTAAGCTGAATAACCGCTTGCATAAGGGCCAGAGACGGACAAACGCGTTACTGTTTTTTCACTTTGTGAAGTTGTATGATTTCAATAAACCATCCTTCTGTACATGTACATCAGTTCTACCGATTTTCATCGAAATCATCAGTTATATTATTTTGATTATTTCATAATCATCGGTTATTTTAAATTATTTTCGAAATCATCGGTAATAGTTGTATACTTTCAGTCACAAAAGCATTTTAAATGACGAAAATATTCCTGTTTGGCTAAAGCCAAATTAAAAAAAAAAAACTGTGAACAAATAACGAAATCTAACTTTTAATGCTTCGTTATGAGAAAAGTAAAAGTACAAAAACTTTCACACACGACAACATGAATTTCCCCGCATATTTAATTGCAAACTTTTCAATTTATGATATAATTTGCAACTTCCCGTTCAATATAGAATAATTCGAGGAAATAAGTTTAAATGAAGTACGGTAAAAATGCGTGTTAATTTAATAGGCTAACAAGGAAGTCAACTGAAGTCTACGTTGTATTTTTTTGTACTTAGAAATTTAACTCTCTTGTAACTGATTTAATTTGGCTTACGTTTATTGCCATCTTGCATATCTTAAATGTAAGTATAATCTGGCATCCTGTTACTTCTGCATTCTCTGCAGTATTATGATGTTTTCCAACTGTTCTCATTTTTTTGGTGCAAAAGGTACTTTATTTGAAAAGAAAATATATTGAAAATGTACTGCCTAGAGTAAATTACAGTAGTTTGTTTAGAATTAAATTTTCTCCAATGCAGCTTCATCCGCTATCCAAACTTGCGTATATATGGTACCCTTATAGCATGAATATTGGTTTTCAGCAGAATATTGGCAGTAAACAATTTGCATAATTCTTTGTCTTAGTTTTAAAATTATAAATGTAATATCAGCGCATTGCAATAAATTATTTAGACTGGAGTACAAGGTTACCCATCCAAACTTCTGTTAAGATGGTATCTATGTTGGCAGTTAACGATTTCGAAGAACTATTCCTTTTACTTTTAGAATGAAATAATGAAAAAGGTTGAAGTTGTAGCACATTATATTGCCTTATTAATATCTTAAGTTAGAAAATATATGCGGATGTATACAAACATCTGACGAATTAAAATTAATAAGTAAATTAGTGAAAAATGAAATAATTAGGCAAAACGTTGAAAAAAAAACTTTAGGGTAAATCTTTTGAACTATTGTGATTGAAACAAATGTCAAAATTAAAAAAAACCCTATAGATATAAAAATATTTACCGTTTGAAAAGCATGCAAAATCTTTACATTGAAGTTTCAGAATGCTTATTTCTTCTTAAAGTTCTCATCTAACAAAATTTTATTGCTTGATTTTTACTTATAGAGAAGAACTTCGTTTCCTAAAGAAGTCTGGAATTAAATTAATAAACGTGTTATTTCTTAAATTATGATTCAGTTTTAATTTCTTTTGCATAGCTCCTAGCTTCAAAGGCATTTGTGGATTTCTTTGTTCCGTTTCTCCACCATCGTTTCTTCAACCATTCCGAAATTAAAAACGTTTGCTTGCTTTTATGTCTTTCTACAAGACTGATGCTCCTGATAAAGAGGGACCTGTAATTGTATTGTGGATTTCTTTGTTCGGTTTCTCCAGTATCGCTTCTTCAATCTTTCCGAAATTAAAAACGTTAGCTTGCTTTTATGTCTTTCTACAAGACTAATGCTCCTGATGAAGAGGGACCTGTAATTGTTTGCGCTCGAAATTGATTGTGATTTTGACTAAATCTACGTCAAACACAAGGTTGTTGGTTTGCTAATTTTATGTTTCACTCTGGCGTGTTCTCTTCTGGTTTATAATGATAAAATGTACCCTGAATCAAAGGTATATAGCCACAGCAGGCTTTGTCCTAATCAACTAAACCGAAATCTGAATTGCAAAAGGAGGAATGGTTAAATGATTTCTCCTTTTCGGTTGACATGCTAACTTCTATGAGTTATCTAAATGTTGCACTGCAAGGGAAAATGCAATATGCTTTTAATAAGTATTAAAAACAACAATATATTTATAAATTTATTTGTTGAAATTTTAAATGATAAGAAACATTTAAATTATTTTCCAGTATTGGAATCTCAACGACAAAACCAGAACTGAAAATTTGGAAATAGTAAAAGAAATTGAATGAATGAAAATAAAATAGTAAAAGAGTTGCATGCTAAATTTGGCAGAATTTTTAAAAACTTGAAAAGAAAAATTGAAAGAGATTTGTCATTAAACCTCTGACTGGTCCGTGATTTCGCCAAGGAAACAAAACATTTAGGAAAGCTACCATGAGAAAGAGTTCCTTTCTTGATTTTAATATCATATTTTCCCTGATACTTTATACCTCGCGTTATGTACTTTTAATACATTGCATTAATTCCTTGGACATATTTTAAGATGTACGTATATATACGTTCTTACAAACATCACAAAAATATTCTAGACCGTATATATACGGCCTTGTTGGTCGGAAGGTAAGAAGAATGCCGTTTAATTTTAATGTGTAAAATACTCCAGTTCGAGATTCAATTAGAAATGAGTAATATGCAGTCGGATCACATCTGGAAGGAAAAGCTTATTTCAAGCGAATTAACTGTTTTCGTGGTTCACTAATTGCAGATCAATTCAAACTTGTTTTGTATTATGTAAAAACATATTTAGTATTACTTGGATAGACATAGTTAGGTGAAATTGTATTAAATATTATGTTTTTCATTAATTAAATACACAAAAAATAGGCATCGATCACAAATGATATTTTAAATTGTTATTTTTCTGCCGGGTAAATTTACACCGGGCTCATCTCAGTCGCGTCCTAGAAAACAATCCGTCGTCATACAAGCAATACACCTTGATGACCATGCCTGCATGATGCACTAAAAGGAACTGGGCCCGTGTTTGAAGGTATTTTCCTTCTCATAGCTTAGGGCCATATTCTCATTGTGTATTGTGATTTAGTTGCTCTTTTACAAGTTGGTCATAAAAAAAACATTCCCGATATGTGAATCCATAACCTTTCAACTAATCAAAGTGAAATTTCAGCTATTGTTATTTGAGAGTATGCGATCGATGTTATGATGATTTAAAAGATTACGATTACAGTGAAGAAACTTCGAAATTTTCGAATAGTAACACCTATGTTGTCCTGCACACATTGAACAAACCATCAATTAAATTTAAAAATCTATAAATAGCGACGGAACATATGATGAAAATTTGTGAAGAAGATGATTGTAAAGGACAACTAGCAACATAAGAGAAAGGACAGAAAGAAACATTTCATGATTTAGAGTCATTAGGTTATTTTGAAACAGAAGTCATGAAAAATGAACAATGCCCTCACCGGGGTTCGAACTTGGACCTTTCGAATACGCGTTGAGTGTGCAAAAAGGCATGCTATAAGGAAGCATAAAATACCTTATAAGTAAATTACAAGTTTTTAATGTGCTCATCTTGGCAGACGATTACGCACTGCATGCTAGATTTATTGACAACAACGACGAACGTAGCATGGCAGGAGCAATCTGTATAATGTCACGTTTTATGTCATCTTTCAGTTCCAACAAATATCGGGAATTTGATGGGTACACTTCTCCCTGCTTTGTGCATGCCTTCGTGATATAACGGTTAGCACACTCGGCACGTATTCTTGAAGTCCCGGTTTGAGTCCCAGCGAAAGCATTGCTCATTTTTCACTTCTCCAGCTTCAAAAAAAAATGACTCTGCAACACCTTAGATTTCAGATAACCAAAGAACCAGAAACCCATTGGAGGGGTGATCGCGGTGGCCATGAACCTGCGAAGCACTGTCCAAAATGAAAGCTTGTAATTCAAATAAGATTTTTACCTCTCTCCTCTCTTCTGTTGTCACTGGTGCATTACGATGATCGTCTTTCCAAATGCTTTATGTTAGCAGTTTTTTTATACGTGTATCGCTTCAACGTCATTTATGGTTTTTCAATGTGCTGATCAATTTGCGACGAAAAACGAAATAAGTGTTGCCTTTCAAAAATTTCGAAATTTTTTTACTGTAACTGTAAGAGAATTTTATTATTTTATATCATCACAATCTCGAGCTCATACCTTCAAGTAATAATATCCGAAGTTTCGTTTCGATTTGTTGAATGGATAAGCACTAGGTATTCATATATGGAGGCAGCTCTTTTTTTTATGGCCACCGTGTATTTTTTATATGAAATACTATGATTTAGATGGTTTCGAAATCTCGTTTTACAGTGTGCTCTAAGAAACTCTAATTTCCATTCTGCAGGAACGTGCTGAAAATCATTCACATTAAACCAGTTCCTCTCTGATATATTTTTGCTACCCTTCGTTGTATATGAAACTTTCTTGATTTGTTGCTGACAAGATGTAATATGTCTGAGACCTATTTAAAATAATTATCACGTCATAATTAGCCTAATGAGGGAAAATTTATCGCTAATTGCAGTTTAGTTAGTGTTTCGTCCTAGATTGCCAAAACGTTTCTGTGCCATTTTGGTAGAAGCAGAAGACCTTCACTGTCGGAGCAGTATTACTTTGATGTCGCTGCACTGAGTTTCAACGAATTGTACAGAAAGAAAAAAAAATCAGCTTATAACCTAATTTATCTCCAAGTTAAAAATAATCCTGTACGTGTTTCGTAATTAAAAAAGAGACAGTCGAATCAGACTTTGTTGTACTGACGTTTATTTATGTAATAACTGCAGTTGTTAAGCCACGGCTGAGATTAATTTTCGTATTGCACTGTGTGTTAAGACGGAAGCACAACCATAACTTAGTCTCATCTTCTTTCTAATAATTCGAGGTATTATCTCTTTCACAAATTGTGCAAGGATTTTACTACACTTTCAGGAACTGCAGTACTCAAATAAATGCTATAAAATTACAATATATCTTCAGAAATGACAGAAACATTCAAATAAATCATGTAACGATTTCAGTATATCTTCAGAAAAAAAATGAATATCGCAAATGTTTCATTCCTATTGAAACATGATAAAATTCTCAATCAAATGTTTGAAATATTTCCATTCATCTTAAGAAAAAATGATAATGCACAATATATAAGTATGAAAATATTCTTGCAGCTGGTTTTTCTGAATTCTAGGTAATGGCAATGATGATACAAACCTCATGTTTTTTAGACGATGGTAACATACAAGTGCATTTATGAATTTTACTGGAATATTTTAGGGTTTCTGTTAATAATATTTTCCCTAAAATTAAGAATTTTACTTTAGAACAAAGCAATGAGACATGCAAGACATTTTAGATAATTTTTCATGAATTCATTTATCAGTTTATAAGGCATTTTGTACCTCCTTCCAGCATGCTTTCCGAGTGTAACGGTAGCACACTCGGCGCGTAATCGAGAGGTCTAGATTCGAGTCCCGGTGAAGGTATTGCTCGTTTTTCATGTCTTCAGCATCAAAATTCTAATATCTCTACAAGTGGCGCCCAAACTAAAAGATGGTGGACGATAAATCGTCACCACCAGGATTCGGCGATTTATTCCCTTCATTCCCAGTTGCCCTTTAAATAGTGGAATATATAAGGTATTTTCTCCACACTTTCAGCATCTATGCCTTTGTGGTGTAACTGAAAGTATACTCGATGCGTATTCGGGAGGTTCAGAATTCGAGTCTCGGCGAGCGCACTGCTCATTTTTCACGTCTCCTGCTTTAAAAAAATCCTTATAAATTTACAAGCTTCATATGTGAAACGACATTATGCTTACAATTTTGTTTTGGCTTGGTTTAGTTTATTATGGTGAAGCAAAGCAGGGCTACCAGCGCTTAAGGTGAGGAATGTTTTCGTGAAGAACTTTCTAAGGGAAACTGGCTCGAATACACGTTATACATGGGGAAACCCACTAAAACACTTACGTTGCCAGGTCATTTACCTAGATTCCGACCGAGGTCCGAATCCAAGCGATCGAGGCAGTGGTCTGCGATTTTACCGCTAAGCCGCAGGTGGAATCACCATGCTTATGATAAGAAATAAATCCTACAAAATAAACAAATCGTTTCAAGAATCTTTGACTAGATGTAGAAATGCTTTTTTCTTGAAGATTGTTTGCTTACTGATGATGTGAAACAAAGTATCACTTCTTTACGTGTTGCAACAGAAATTTTAGTTTAGTTCGAAGTATATAAGTAAACTTCCAGACAGAGATTTTACAATTTTACCACTTGAAGTAAATATAAGGAGAAATACTCAATCCGAAACAATATATATAAGCACAAAATATAACATAAGAAAAATTTTATATATATATATATATCAGTAAGGGATGGAAGTGAGCGCTGACAAGAAATAAAAATGAATCTCGAATAAAAAAAGAGAAAAGTCTTCTTTCAACGAACCATGACTTGTGTAACCTGCGCTGAGACTTCGTACGATTTTATTTTTTGTCGAAGCCTTCATTTTTGGAAGAGATAAGTTATATTTTTTAGTTTTGATTTTCTTTCTATATGCTGTCACCCGTTTCGTCACCTCCCTAGTAACGGTGATCCATCCAACCTAACACTTTTTTTATTATATTATTTCCTGTATAAAACTTTTTACGCCACACGAAGGTTTTTCAGACTTAAAAAAATGTGAAGTGTCTTCAGTAATAACGAAAAAAAAGTGTCAGAAAATGAAATGTGTTCTCATGATAACTGGATCGTATACTCGTCTGTGAAGCTATATATTTATTTATAATATCTCCATCTATATAGGCCTATCGTAACAAATAGGTTTTGTAAACAGAAATGCGGGGAAATGTGATTTATTTTTCTTCCGATAAGGAAAATGTGACAAGGGATTAGAGGCAAAACCCTGGTTAAGGAGACCTTGTTTAAAATACTTCAAATTCTTTTTGCCTTTCATAAGCTCCTGCTATTGAGTTATGAACTGATTGAGAAAGAGGATTTATTATATATAAGCAAACCAAACTTAGATCATCAAATATTATACTTAAGGCATAGATTAAAGTGATCTGTTTCTCAAAATTCAAATATTATACTTAAGGCATAGATTAAAGTGATCTGTTTCTCAAAATTTTTAATACATTCCTGGAAAATCATCCGTTCCTTTAAAATCTCATGTACATTTACCAAGTAAATCTCAAACGCATCTAAAATGCGACTCACTGTGAAGACAAATTAAAAGCGCAATTGATTGCAATATACGCAACTAAAACGTTTCAAGAATAACCTTTGTATTAAAAATCAGATGATTCTCTGAGCCTTATATAAGGCATTCGAAAAATTGTTCACATCATAATAAATGTGAAGGCTTCACATTTGATACTCCATGTTCCAGTCAGATTGTGTGGCAACGAAAGTCGGACAAAAGACGCTATAGGTAATCTGGTTTGAGGTTGCTCGTTTCCGTACCTTTGTTATCTCTTTGAATGAAACTCGCAGGCGATGCTTGGAGATGTTTTCTTTCTCCCATTCTGCGTGACTTTTTCAATAGCAAGTTTCCGTGCCTCTTCATAAAATTATTTCTTTGCTTAATAACTAATTTCATTATCATTCTTTCTTCACGAACATTCTTTAATGCACAAGTACAAAATATGTAGTACTTAGTGTTGTGTTTATTGCCTTATATCAAGCAAATGAAAAATCGGATCCTGTCTTTGGAATATAAGCTAGAAACTGCGGCTCCGTACAGTGATGCCTGCACGTTCTCTCTTTAACGTACTTCAGGCCACTTTGTGCAGACTACGTACAGTGATAATACTAACCGTTGCGATGTTCTTGTTGGATCCTTCAATGTATGGGGATTGTTTTAGACATTTCCTTTAAGTTATCCCCACTGAAAAAAAATATATATATGCGAGCGACAAATCAGATTAATGCGGAAACCACGCTCTTTTTGAAATGATATGGTTACCTGAAAATCGTCGGTCTGGTTTCACTGGATGCATGACAAATATCCGCATCTATCGAAACAACGTTCATGTTTGTCGATTTCCAGAAGCGCAGCAAAATGCGTAATGATGTCTTTGTACATTGCAATCACTCTTCACTAAGCATTTTTTTTTTGCTGCACGTTATTTAAACTTATTACCTCGAATTATTCTAACTTAATTAATTAATCCCTTAAAGAAAGTTGAAAATGACCTAAAAATTGTAAATTAGGAAAATAAATATTTCGGTCACTTTTTGTTTTTGAGAGTCAAATTTCTTCTAATATTATTTTTTATAGGGAGTATAAATCTTCCAAAAATAAAAAAAATATGAGTAAGACGACTTTATATAGACAAAGTCAGACTTCGCCATTTATGGAAAACTAAGTTCTTTATTTAAATTTCATATTGCTTAAACATGAATATTTTCATTTTAAAACATTTCTGTATTTGGAAGTCTATGACTACTACCAACGATTGCGAGAATAAAAGCCAGGTAATGACTTTAAAGCCAGATAAGGGCTCGGTATACACATATACAAAAGGAAATATAATAATAAGCTAAAAATTTAAAAAAAATTAAACCTGTACTGCGCTATAGGATTGAAGGACAGAAGATGACAGCATCTTTTAGATTACAGAGGACAGCATCTTTTAGAAGTTTCTTACGCCGCCAATTTGGAGTTGACAATCACCCTACTTGTCAGTAATAATTTTTACAAACCGCACTCAGTGTTTAGCAACCCCGCACACACTGTTTAACAGGATTGGACATTTTGAAGAGATGTTAAAGTATTTTGTTCTGCTATTGAACACTTTGAATCTTATCGCATACTTTTTCCAAGAACTACAAAATTTTTGCCTTTTCAGAGCAGCTATGAATTCTACTTTCTTTGACAAGGAACACAGTTTGGTCGTCTTAACAATTCAGTTAGTTTACGTTAAGAAGGTCGTCTTAAGAACTCAGTTAGTTTACGTTAAGAAGATCGTCTTAAGAATTTAGTGAGCTTGCATTTTCTTTCAATTTTTGTTTCAAATAGGCGTACAGCTTTTAGCTGTTTAAGGCTCAGATATATTTTATTATTCATAGAATCTGTATAAAATTTTTTTTTGTTTTCTTGGTACCAAAAGTTTAGTTAGCATATTCGGCGACCACCGATCTTTTGAATGTTGGTTAAACGACAGTTTGGTTTAAAGTATATTTGTTTTGCTCTTTATTTGTAATTGCTTTCGAATTTCGGAATTGCTTATAATGGTTTTAGATCACTTCGTTTTTTTCCTGAATGGTAAAGTTTTATGTTTTTTTTCAGTAGTCGATTTGGCACAATGTTATATTTTATTCTTTTTTTCCAAGTGTTTCGAAAGCCTGTAGGAAAAATTCTGGTACATTTGAGATTCGATTTTTCGATTTTATAGGAATTCTAATATCTTAACTAAAAATTTAATTTAATCTTTTTTCGGTTTTTGATTTCCAATGAAACAGGAGAACGAAACATGTTTGCGAAACATAGTAATCGGTTAATTCATTTCCCTCTGATGAGTTCTGAATTGGAGTTTCGATAAAAGGAGATTCATTTTTATATTTTTATAAATTTGTATATTTTTCTTTTCGCACTTTTTTTTTCGAGATTGTTCTGCAATGAATTCTTATTTTAATTTTGATTTGCTTAGATGTTATGTTAAACCTCTTGTTGTATATACGGTTGCAATTATTAATATTGTAGAGGAATTGCCTTGCTTTGGTTACAATTTAATATAACTTTAGATGCTTTAAGTATATGTGTATACTTTTGATACTGACGTCTGCAATAAAAAAGAGAATAGCACAACTAGATGTTAAGCAGTTACACAAAATTTCAATATTCTGCGGCTATTCGTTCGTTAGTTGTAGGAGATATATACTTACGTACGTACATTCGTAACGATAAGTATCACTTTTAAATAAATTTTAAAACCCTTTTACAATCCGTTTCGGAAAAATGAGACCCTTATTTCGCTTATACGTACAGATGTCACAAATAAAATTGTCCAAATGGATTTGGGGCGATCAAAATGGATATTTTCGTTGAAATATGATGCCCAAAAGTTTTACCGATTACAATTTGTTGTTACTTCGTGCGAAGAAGTAATGAATGACTACGAAATAATTTCATGCTTTATTCCACAAATTTCACATCAAGAATCAAAATTAAATTTTTATGTTCAATGCCAAATGAGAAAAATGTAATAAAATCAAAACTGCTTATGTATGCTACAAATGGAATATATCTCTTTGGGTTAAATGTGAAAAAACAGTAAATAAATCTTAATTTGCATTAACTATATGCAGTATTTAATAGGGAAAATATCTATAATTAGATGTCATCAATGGAAAAATATGGTTGAATTAATTTTTTATCTTAGTTGCAGCCTTGTGCAATTTGTTTATACTTAATTTAAAATTAATATAGTTTGTAAATATTATTTAGTCTACATTAATAATATTGTTACGAATTTTGTACACAGATAGATAATTTTAGTGTGCGGAATCGTTGTGTTTTTCTGTATGAAATTATCGTATATTGTAAGATGAAAATCTAGATAGATGACCCTCTGCCGAAAAGAAAAAAAGAATACAAAAAAGTGCCTAAAGTCGCCAAAGTTGGCCACCATTTGGCGACATTCTCGTTCGGTCCTTGTATCACCGTACTTTGTATTGTACTTGAATAATTGTAATTAATCACTATATTAGCTGTAACAGTTTCTGGTCTTTATATGCCTTCCAGTAATTTTGGGAAACAAAAATTACTAGAATTATCTCGGCGGCCGCGTAAAAACTGGAGACTAGAGAGAACGTCATTTCTCAGTGACCGTAGTTGTTAGTTGGTAGCTTAGAGAGACTTTGGAGAATTTCGCTTTTTAGATGCGCTTTGCATTTTCTTGTGTTTAACTCTTCTAAGCAGTTTGAAGTGTAACTACGGATTACACTCTGTGGTACTGTGAAGATGTGTAGCAGTACTTTTGCGGAAAATTCCAGAACTCTGAAGCGTTTCTTTTCATAAAATAAATATCATTATCCTATATTTGGATCTGTGTGCATTCAATCCGTTACGAAACATTACGCACGAAACAATATAAGAATATCCTTTCGTACTTTTGGCTTAAATTACAAGCAAAAGTGCCAACATTACATTGCTTTAAACCTCCAAGCGTTATGGGTTTGTCCCTGAAATTTCAGAGTTCACCAAAATGTCATGAATGAACGGTATTTTCTAAATTAGAATTAAAAAATGACCCTTTCACTTTGTGCATGGGTTTCTTTTCTTCCAGTGTACATCCAACCGGAAATCGGATTCATCAGGATCTGGTAGAAAGTCTTATGTGCAGCGAATACAAAAGCTATCTTTCGATACGGAATTTTACGTGTCTCAGTCTTTCTGGATGCATAACATATGTTCATATGCTCATGCTCATCTTTATATACAAGTAGTAGATCATGTTTTGATGTTTTCTACTGAAAATGTTTCTAAATTTATGTACTTGAAGCCTTCTTAATAACCAAAATATGTTAAATATATCACGTTCTTTCTTTTAATTCAACCCGTCTGAATGACGGCTTTAGACGTTTTTAGCAAAAGAAAAAAATCCGTCTTTCTAGCGTTAAACATCTAGAGCGATATTTTATAAATCTTTATCTACTTTTGAGTTGAGGATTCTTTCCAGCATTCCTCAGACTATCTATAAATACCTCCGTTAACACTTTGGAGCTTTATTTCAACTAATTAAAAAACACTCTCTTATTTGCGATATGGGCAGCGGAAAATAAATTTTTATCTCTTTCTTTCTTATAACCAAATGCAATAGCAAAATGTATGTTTAATGATAATTTTTTACTGTTATTTTACTTTTCACATTTTCATTATTTTATCAATTCATTTCATTTTTTCATTATTATCATTCTCATCATCATTATTTTATCATTGAATTTTCTCATCATCATTGTTTTTTCTTATTATATTATCTTTCATTCTTCCAAGTTCAAATATTTTTTTTAGAATATTTGAGCTTGAAAGACTGAAAAATACTAAAAATGTTTTACTTTTGGTGTCAAGTAACGGAAAATAGTGCCGAAATACTTCACTTTAACGAATTAATATAGTTGAAAATAGCTCTCCTAACTACATACTTCTATCGGAATAATAGGTCTTTTTGGAATAAGACTCCAAATTACAATTGTTTCGTTTAAACTTCTAAAATTTCCTCACTGGCTCTAGAACTTTACGTAGAATGTCGTGTTCTACTGCTTTATTTCTCACGAGACGTCTAACTGCTTTTCTGCTTTCAAATGAAAGTGGCCAACAGTGGAACAATGGGAAAGTTCTCTCGTTTTCTGGTTTTAAATGTCTTGCCGTGGTGAATAATAACTGTAACACTTACTTTAATCTAAACCATTTTATGTTTAGCTAAGGATTTGCTTATGAAAGAGCAATGAAAGAGTATTATTCCTTCATAATTAAGAAACAATAATATCAAACAACGTACTGTCCTATGAGGAAAAGGAGGAAATTTACAACTAACTCATTATCTCTCATGACTTGGTAATCTTATCTCTCATGACCTTAAAAGGTATTTTTTCTCCTTTCCGCACGTTCGTGGTGTAATTGGGAGCATACTGGACTTGTATTCGAGAGGTCTACGGTTCGAGTCCAGGCATTGCACACTTTTGTCATTTCTTGCTTTAAAAAGCAGTGAAAAACTTAAAAAAAACAACAGCATCATGATTCTACAAGCTTTTAAGACAAAGAAACACGTAGAAGATTTTCACTTGCGTATGCATAAAAACATCAGAGATCATCTGTTGTTACAAGTTCAAAAAGCATAACATTTATTAATCAGTTTTGTAGGCTGAATTTCCTGCTTTATATCTTTAAAAGTGCTGTGCAGTTATTTCTCAATAGTATTCCTTTCGTAGGAGCACCAGATGGTTAAATTGTAAAGTTTCCTCATTTTTTGTAGCTGCATTAAATCGCAACTATTTATAGGATTTCTTACTTTCATACATTACTTTCTTCAGCAATACCTCATTTTTCCTCTTCTCAAATATCATTCGGTTTCTGATAACTTCATTCTTAACCATTAATGATACTTAATTTTTCCACAATTATAAAACACTTTTCTAAAATCTTTGCTACATATTAATTATACATTGTTAAGAATTTATTTAGCAGTAAGCATCAAGAAAAAATGTATACATATATATATGTGTATATAACACTCTTAAGTACAGTGGTTATTAAAGCAGTAACAGTTAAGTAACCTTTTCCCGAAGAGAGAAATAGTTAGACCTTCATATTTTTGGAACAGAATTTTTATTAAACGCAAAGTTAAACTCAGTTCAATACCTATTAGTACGCTGAGAGCAAGAACAATTGTTGATAATAATGGAAAATAAAATAAAAATTGAAAAATACGTTTAAAATACATCAAATATTCAGAGCGCAATAACACATAGCAGAAACCAAAAAAAAAACAGAAATAAAGTGGCAAACTACAAGAATATACAAGACAAGAAATACAAGAATAGAAGGAATATACAAGAATATACAAGAATACTACAAGAAAAAGCACATTCCAAACAGAACATTTCAAAAAACAAAAATTAAAAATGAAGTGTACATCTTTAGCTGCATCATCATCCGGAGTTTGGTGCAGCGAAAGAAGCAAATATAATAATCTGTTTCCGAACTCACAAAGAAAAAAACCTAAAGTTTAAATCGAAAAAATTTAAAATATTAAAATGATCTACGTCTTTATCAATCTAAACTGTACAAGCCGAAGTAAGTAGTGCTAAAAAATTGCAAACTTATAGTGTCGAAAACATACAGTTTCAACAAAATTGCGAAAAATGAGACAAATTTAGAAAATTATTTTGAGTAGATGATGTTCAGAAGCAAAACTTGCAGTAATAAGAAATCGTCTTTGAAACGTTTTAATACAATATTTAGAAAAATATAATTTTGAAAACATGCAAAAATCATAAACAAGCAGTAAAGCTTAAAAATTTAATAAATATTTACAGTTCTAGCCGGTCGAATCTAATGAAATGTAAAAGAGGAGTAATGAAACATATAAAAAAATAATTGAAAAAAATGAAATTTTTATCTAAAAATATAGAATAAAATTTAGAAAAATTAAACAAAATAATAAATAAAAATAGAGGAGTAAGTTCTTAAAATTTGTTAACGCAATATAACAAAAGTTTCATAACGAAAACATATATTCGCATGTATAGTAGCAAAGCTAAAATATAGAAATATGTTAAATAATGGCTTTAGATGAGTAAAACATTTTAAACTCATTAAAGGAACGAGCAAAGAATAGCAGCTAATTTTTTTATCTTTCAGAGACAATAGGATTTTTGGAAGCAGAAGACATGAAAAACGAGCAATGCCTTCGCCTGGACTCGAACAACGGACCTCTCGAATACGAGCCGAGCGTGCTGACCACTACACCCCGAAGGCATGCAAAGAAGGCGGGAGAAATACCTATATACTCCGCCTTTTAAAGGGTGACTGGGGATTAGGGAATCCAATCGCCAAATCCCGGTGCTGGAGAATCATCATCCACCACCATTTTATAGTTCGGGAGCCACTGCAGGCCCATTAGGATTTTTTTTAAAGCAGGAGATGTGGGAAATGGGCAATGGCCTTAGCCGGGACTCGAACCACGGACCTATCGAATAGGCGTCAAGCGTGCTGACCAGTACATCACAAAGGCGGGAGAAATACCTTATAATGTAAATTTAAAAATATGTGGAAGTAATGATGAAAAAGGAAAAAAAAAGACATACCTGCATTAGGAGTGTATTTTAAACGTATATTTTATTTTATTTTATATCTATACATGAAACAACTAGTTGAGCATATTTACTAATTACATAATTCATTACAAGCACTACAGACACTGTTAAGGAAGCATAATCGTAGTTTCTCTTTCACAGGGAAGGACTGTAAATCCATGTTAAATCATGCCAATAACCTTTTGCTCAAAACAAGTTTTAAGCATTGACATCCTATCAGCCTGGTTACAAAGTATACAAAAGAATAGACAGAAAGAGAGTGAGAAACAAATAAACACATATTAATTTGTAAGTCAAACAACAAAAATCAGCGTTATATTTTCAAATTTTCACAGGACTAGTTTCCATGGTTTTATCGAACCACCATCCTCAGCTGCAAAAACGCAAATGAACGAGATAAGATATAATGATTAAATAAGATAAGCTAAGAAAGCCTAAACAGGAGACAAGCTACTCCCGCCATCTGTTGATGAAATCAGAACTAAAACATAATTTCTTCAAAGGAAAAGATGAATTTCTTTAAAGGCAAAGATGGATTGGAATTAGGGTCGTTAACTAGAACAGAAAGATTTTTTGAATGTGAAATGCCTCTAGAAAATCAAGTTCACCAATGGAAGATGATTTTTGAATAATTTTGGCAGCAGAAAAATTGAAAGTGTGATTTTCGAATTAACAATATTGGACAACAGAAGACTTCTCTGTTTCCTTTTTTCTAACATATGTCTCATGTTACCTAACTCGAAATTTTACGGCTCCCTCACTTTGGCCAATGTAAATTGAACCACACTTGCGAGGAATCCTGTAAATACCCCAGGAATTCATATCCGGAATGGGGTCCTTGAATATGGAACTCGGAATTTTATTGATGGGAGAATAAACGATCCGAAAGTTAAATTTCTGTAAAATACGTGCAACTTTACAGATAATTGATGGAAAGAAGGGAATGACAACAGAATTTGTATAATCTCCTAAAACAAGAGTCTGCCTTTTGGTGTGTTGAGATGAGAATTTTTTAACTGCTTGATTATTAATGTTGGGTGAAAAGCCGCTGTCAATAGCTATTGCTTTTAAATAATTTAGTTCTTCATCGAGGGATACTTTGGAGGAGCAAACTTGAAGAGCACAGAAAAGATAGGAATAAAATGAAGCTAACTCTTGTTTAGTTCAGATGACATGATTTGAAGTGTGGTGGAAGGCAAACCGATGAAGGTTTACTGTAAACTGTAGTACTGAAGTTGGATGTGTTACGTGTGACCAGAATATCGAGAAACGGAAGAGAATTGCCTGTCTCAAGTTCAAAAGTGAACTGAATAGCAGGATCAGTGGAATTCATTGTTGAAAGAACTTTATTCAAATCATTTTTATTACCTTCAAACAGGGTAAAAGATCGTCTACATAGCGGAACCATACCAGGAAGTTTAAAGTTTGATTCATGATAATGCATGTAGATATCAGACAGGATGGGATTGAGGAGGCTTCCCATGGCTAATCCCTCAGTTTGCTTGTAATATTTATTTTGGAAAACAAAATGCGTTTGTTTCAAACAGAGTTGAGTGAGAGAAATTAGCTCATCAATTTCGATGCAAGAGAAATGAAATTCGCGAAGTCTGATTTCTAGACATCTTAATGCACCCTCCACTGGAACACTGGTGAATAATGATTTTACATCAAAAGAAACCATGAGTAAATTTCTAGGAGAAATGATTTTAACCATTTTTCAACATTTTGTAACATTTCGCGTTAGGGAACATGAGGCATATGTTAGAAAAAAGGAAACACAGAAGTCTTCTGTTGCCCAACATTGTTGGTCCGAAAATCACACTTTCAATTCTTCTGCTGCCAAAATTATTCAAAAAACATCTTCCATTGGTGAACTTGATTTTCTAGAGGCATTTCACATTCAAAAAAAATCTTTCTGTTCTAGTTAACGACCCTAATTCAAATCCATCTTTGCCTTCAGCCTTTAAAGAAATTATGTTCTCTTGTTCCATCAACAGATAGCGCCAGTAGCTTGTCACCTGTCCGGCCTTTCTTATCTTATCTTCTAATCATTATATCTTATCTCATTTATTTGCGCTTTTGCAGCTGAGGATGGTGGTTCGGTAAAACCATGGAAACTAGTCCTGTGAAAATTTGAAAATATAACTCTGATTTTTGTTATTTGACTTCTAAATTAATATTTATTCGGCGTGTTATTGTATTTTAAATAAACACATGCAAACTTCAATATTAGACAACAAAGATTCTTTGCGAAAATTGTATGCGTACAATGCAGAGAGTTTTCTTCTTACCCCGCCATAAAAGACATTAAAGTCGTTGTTTCAGATAGGATTCATAAATTCAGGATGAAACATGTCACCATGATCAGTATAATGGTTAGCGATAGTGACTGCCTTATCGTTGGGCCTCCTGAATGTTCCGTTTGAATCCTGGAAAAGGCTGGAATGTTTTTAAATATATAGCGGTTTACCGTCACTTAAACTACATGACGACTCCCAAGTCCTGTCAGTTGTTTAACAGTAGAGAAAAACCACAGGATCCTTGCCCAAGGGGGGCATTCTCCTTCAAAACTGAGGAGAAGCTGGGAAAAGGCTTATTGTGAAATACTTCTACACCCTGTAGAAGCATACAATTCTCCAATGCTAGGAAACTGAAGAAATCCGCCGTGTCCATTCCGAGACTCGAACACAGGACCTTCCGATTTCTAACTGGACGTGCTATCCATTTACATCACGAAGGCACGAGGGAAGAAGGAAGAAAATACCTTATCCTTGAGTAGTCTTGCAGTATGGGAAGCGGATGGGAGACTCTCGGATTCTTCTCCAGGGGGATTCTTTTTCTAAATTGGGCAAACTCATTCATTTAGCTGCAAGGTATCCAGAGTCCATGTGAATGAGAGATGAAATTCGGCGCTTCTAGCAGCTGTAAAAAATTCGTGAATTGTTCTGGTGTGGCTTTCAGAATAAGCGAAATACGTTGTAACAACATCAGAATGAAAATCTTTCATAGTAAAGCTTAATAAAATGGACTAAAGTCTAAAATTTGCTGGAAAAGCAAGGTAGAAGAATGGCGATGGATTTGATTTCAGTGTCTTCCCAAATACAATTCAGTTTCTAAGGACTGCAATACTTCATATCGCCAATAATTGTATTAGTTTTCTTTTACTAAACATAAAGAAAATGAAATAAAATGAATAAATTAAACTATAAATGAATTTCACTATATGTTTTAATGATATTTAATTGTATCTTCATAGGTGTTTATTACGTGGAAAATATGACATCCTTTTTCCTTCCTTGTACGAAGTAAAAAGGAAATATTGTAATCGCGAAATTTCGGGTGTCATATTCCAACGAAAATATCTATTTTGACCGCTACTGAATGCAATTTCACAATGTTTTGCGTAATATCTAAACTTAAGGACAGAATAAAGGACTCTTTTTCCCCCAAAAAATTATAAAACTGATATAAAATTGACTCTGAAGAGATTTTTTTCGTGGCGTCTGTGCGTACGTACGTATGTATGTGTGTATTTCGCATAACTCAAAAACGACTAGCCTAAGAACGCTGAAACTTTGCATACAGGACTGCTATAACATGTAGATGGGTACCTCACATTTTGGTTGCAATCGCCCGCGCCAAAAGTATATATTTATTATATATATATTTATTATATATATATTTATTATATACATATATATGTATTATATAAAAGTATATAAATATATCCGCTCTGTTACTCGGCTCAGTGATCTCAGTTTCTTTATTCTTATATGTTTGTAAATTGTGCGTTTTTTGCTTTAAAAATGATTGAATTATGTTGTTCTTATCTTTCGATTAAGATTTTATTTTATGCCTTTAGTTAACCTGCATGTAATAATTGCTGAATTATCGACAGTTTAAAAGTTTTTTAAGTGCGGCTAAGCCTAATTTTTGGTTATCCCATATTTGGTTACGTTTGAAGCTTAGCAGAATAGTGGATTTGTTACCAATCTAGAGAAACTAAGCTTCGCTACAACGAAGTAACGTCTTCTTTTATTATTGCGAATTAAATTATGCTTGATTCATTCTGTAATTATCATTTAAGTTATTAGCTTGTTTTTGAGTACAAATTCTAATTTTAATTGTAAAAATCGTTTTTTTAATTGTTTTAACTGTACTTGGTGTTTTATGTTTTTATATATCTTTCAATTTTTAATGAATATATTTTGAATGTTTATGTATTTTTGCCTTACTGCGAAGTGAGAACTGAATTAATTAGTAAAGTATGCGCATTAGGTAAGCGGCGCTGAATTATCTGTGAAAAAGTTTCTTTTTATTTGTTTAATTTCTTTTGTACATCGTATTAGATTTATTATAATATTTGAATAGAACTTGTGGTAATTCTTCAGATGCTATAATGTTTGCGTCTCTGAGTTCTAAAATGAATGAGATGTAACGCTATTAAGTGAATTAGAGTCGAAGTGTGGCTGTGGTAAATAAATAGAGTGAACTTTAAAGAGTGCATTTATTCTGATGTGGTTTATGCGCTATCGACGAAGTAGATTTAATTAAAAATTCCTTAACTGTTAATGCAATATGTTTAAATGAAATTGAGTATAATTTAATATTCCATACAAGGAAGTCTTGTGGTGTACACATCAGATTTTTTATAAAATGTTTAATAAAATCTTATGGCTTCAGGAAGTACATAAATAGGTACCATCCTTAGTGATATTTAATTCAATATAAAAGAGAACTAATTATCACATCAAAATTAATTTCTTTATTATCAGCTAGATTGCTGTGATTCTGAAATATGTGCGTGTAATGATGAAACAAGAATAAAAAAACTGTAACAAAATTAAAATATGTTAACAATATATGCAACGTACTATGCAAGCAATCGATTAAAATTATTATATGATGCTGTAACCGGTGTGTTTTCTTTAAGATAAGTAAATATCATTACTTTGATTTCATTCCTTTAATAAATACTTTAAAGTTTTGTCCGAAATATTTATTTGGTTCATGACAGCGGTTAAATTTGTTAAACAAAAGTGAGATTTAAAAATACACATTAAAATAGCTTATCTATGCATGCAATTTCTTTAAATGCGCTTTGTTTAAATGCTCTTTTAAGGTGCTTATATTTGTTAATAATACTTTTAAATTGTTTAGCATCACAATTTAGCTTGTTAAGTTTAATTATCAATAAATCGTTCCTTGGAATAACTATTAACACTGACCGTGAACTTATTGATGCATATATTTCTACATTTCTTTTATACACAGTACTCTCGGATTCTGAGCATTTGGAAATTTTGATAGCGTAGAGATATATTTAGTGAGTTTATTTGCTTCACATGAGCACTCTCGGTGTTTCTTAACCTGTATTATGTTTATGTGTTGATTTTAAGGATATAAAATACATTTTGTTTGAAATATATACCCACTGTTTTCGAATAATGTTTTTCAATAAAAATTTTAAATACACTTTGTGTGCATCTAGTCTTTCATTTGACTTCAGTTTTGAACAGGAAGCAAAACTGCTCATATGCATGGTTTTTAATACACAAAACTTATTAGTATCATGAGATAGTTTGTATTTCTTAATCTTAGACTGTTTCTTATTCAAACAAAATATATTGCGCACCCGGAGTATTAAATCATCAACTCAGTTATGTAAAACTGGCTCCATGTGCGCAGAGGGTTGGACAGTACTGCTTTTTAATATTACTTATATATTTCTTATATTCAACCTTTTACATATTTATATAACAATTTTCATTTCTGCCCTGACAGTTACGTCATTCTAAATAATTTTATTCACCAGATTGTTTATATAGGCTGTTTCAGCAAATCGGTTACAGACTTTCAGGAAAGAGAGAGTACACCTAGATGATGAAAACTCATATAGCAATGCTTTGCGGAAAGGTTTTCCTGAAGTGTAGTGATAACACTCACGAAAGGAAGAACATGAACAGGGTGAGGAAACATGTTTATTTTGCTTAGTACAGCATAAATCAGGGAATAAGATAAAAAATGGGCAACGATCAAAGAATGTTTTCGAAATTATGACCCTGGACCCTGATGCAGGCCTCACTTTTTCGACACATGAAAGATCTGATATTTTGGAAAATATACCGGGCATGTTCCGAACTTCCCCAGCAACTGCCATGTTGCGTGCAACAAGTTCCTCAGCACGTCTAACGGGGGTTTCGTACACCAATGTCTTTATGAACACCGGACCACCGCTGCCGATCCCATGATGAGGATACGTTTCGAATGTACGAGTAATTTCGAGCAACTTCTTTCATGAAGATGTTCTGTCTTTGTTCTTATTTCTTAGTTTTCGCTATTTACACATAATAAAGATATATTCTCACCCTGTTCGTGTCCTCCCCTTTCCTGTATTTTATGTCGACCACCTATTCTATGAGTTTTTCCATCGCCTAGGTGAACTCTATCTCTGCTGGAAGTTTGTAACGGATTCGCTGAAACACCCTGTTCATGCAATTCATATTGGTTAGGGAATTATGTGCTATAATACTTTATTTCGCAGGTATGAAATTTAAATTATTTACAAGTGCAGTTTTTAAATATTATCTTTCATTATTTGATACAGATTATGTCCGAAGTTCATACTTAACTTCTTTTGTGAATAATAATTTTATTTTCTTTAAGTTCGGGAATATGAAAGCGAAGAACTGAGATTGACAAGTGTCAGTAGAAAACACATGGCAGCATATTTGTGCTTGGCGAGTAACGAAGTTCCTCCAGCTATCAGCAGAAGAATATACCTCGATGTGAAATGTAAGTATTTCATTTCAAAATTAGAAAACGATAACCCTGAAGATGTTCTCAAAGCACATCAAACTGAAGCATTTGGGATTTTGCTTCATATAGTAATACACTTATAATAAAAAGTTCGTTCAAAATCCTTGCGGAACACTTCTATTTGAAATATAAAAATGTATTACTTAGTCACAACAGAAATAAATATCCATTAAAACATATACACTTGCTTTAACGCTACTGACATCCCTGGAAACAGTGGTACAGCGAGAGTTTGTGTTCTTTTGATACACTCACCGTTATACTTAGCTAGATTGAACTGTCTGGAAATTTTAAACCATCTCTCTTATTAAGGTGTTTAGGTTTAGCAGATTATGGCAAAGCACATTAGGCGTATCTGCCTAAGGGAAAAAACCTCCTTCGTAGAGAATTTTCTAAGGAAAACTGGCTCGTATATCAGTTACACTTCGGAAAAACTACGAAAACGCACATGCCTGGAATCAAACCCAGGTCGGAACTACCCGAGTTCAGCGATTTTACTGTTCAACCGCTTGTCGGCCATCTTCATTTATAAAGTCTACATTCGTCTCAAAAGGCGAACATAGTGCTATCAAAAGATTAGAAATCTGACAAATAAAGTGGTTGTAGCATGACAGAGATGCATTGCTTATCGAAGAATCTCGCATTTCTTTATTCAAAAC
>KK113664.1:196977-218599 GCA_000611955.2 Stegodyphus mimosarum | reverse complement strand
TTTAAACTACGGGATGTTTTCGTACGTAAATGTTTTCTTCGGGTCATGCACTAAACACTTTTAACAGCCTTTTAGTTCGACAACTAAGCCAATACTAAAGCTTTCTGATTCAAATATTAGCAAAATTTTACTTTTCTTTTACTAAATATTGTTTGAAATGTAACGACTATATAATACAATTTATTTCTTCAAAATCAATTATCATTTCTCTTCAGAAAATTAACGTTAAACTTTCTTTAAAAGTTCGACTTAAAAACCTTTAATTAAAAGCGCGTTAAGAAATGCAAACTGTGCTGCACTTGCGATGCATATGGCTGAAGAAATTTCTGAAATAATTATAATACTGACAGCTCTGAGAAATGTGAGTTAGAACTACATTTTTCGAAGGACATTTTTAAAATAAATGAAGAAAATTTAAATAATGAAAAATGACGTAACAGCACAATATTTTAAAAAACATAAAATTGTATTTTATTATTACTGCAGAAATTGAACACCTGAAAACACAAAGTATATAATTTTCAGGTTCTTAGCATACATAATAGAAATGATTATAACTTATATCACCTAGGTGGTTTAAAGTTTTTCAAGAAATATTTTTAATAGAAATGAATTTATTTTCCAATTTTACTGTCAGAACAAAAGCATTCATGAGAGGGAGAGATTATGCAATGTTTGGGGACTCGAAAGCAAAATGGTAGAATACTGACTACCAGCTCGAATGGTTTTCCATGAGTAAACTTCAGATGTACTTCAGTCATTCCGCCTGGGAGCAACCCTTAGAACTATGTATCTGTCGGTTATCCAGTCTGTTCTTGAATTTCGATTTCCAGTTCACTGGTGTGCTTCTGATACCAACATGAAGAAATTAGAATAAGTCCGACTAAACGCTGCCTGTATAAATTGTCTGAGGCATAGCTGTCTTTCAGAAATTAACCTTTTTAAAGTTGAACTGCAAGCTCTTCAATTTAGAAATCAGGGTGACCTTGTAAAATACTATGACAAACTATCTAGCAACCCTTAGAACTATGTATCTGTCGGTCATCCAGTCTGTTCTTGAATTTCGATTTCCAGTTCACTGGTGTGCTTCTGATACCAACATGAAGAAATTAGAATAAGTCCGACTAAACGCTGCCTGTATAAATTGTCTGAGGCATAGCTGTCTTTCAGAAATTAACCTTTTTAAAGTTGAACTGCAAGCTCTTCAATTTAGAAATCAGGGTGACCTTGTAAAATACTATGACAAACTATCTAGTTATGGCCAATGCAATAAAATATCAGCATTCCATGATAAATGGTAAAAACATCAAAGATTAAAGAAAAACAGTCCTTTAGGTTGTATCGCGTCTCAACATTTAACCTTATTCTGACATTGAACTACATTCTATGCAATGTTATTTGAACCCCTGAGAGAGACTCTCAAGGGTCTAATTTCAGTTTTAATATTTTTTCTCCTGTTAACAAGAAAGACTTTGTCATCGACCACCTTAAATAGTTGGCCTTGGAAATCATAAACAACATACCAAAAAATGGTGACGGTGACTGTCTGTTGGCAAGCTTGCACATCGCATATTTTATCTGAACAATATAGTACTTCCAACGGCAATAGTAAAGTCTAGGAGTAGATGCAGTCTATCAAGAGATGATAAGTATATTCGCTATTACTCAAGAAGCATTAATATTAACTTGAGTCAAAATTTCCTACAGAAATGATAATGAAAATAAAACTGAGACAGTATAGTCACTGGGTTTTTTTTTTTGCTTTTTTATCCTTTATCTTTTCTTGCTGTAAAAAAACCTTTGCTTCGAACCTACAAAAATGCTGATCAAAATCTTCATTGATGGCAACAAAATTGCTGACAATGCAGGCAGGGGAATTTATATTGTGACCACTCAAGAAGAAAGGTCTTTTTGCTAACGTCACTCGTACTTCTGTTTGGTTTTTAGAAGCGAATTAATTGTAATTGACTTGGTACTCGAAGATATTCTAGCCAAAAAGCGATTTCGCGATTTATGGATCTTATCTGATTTCCGTAATTTCCTGCAGATATTAGCAGCTTCATCTTAGTGGGCGATAAAACCAGTGTCTCCTTCCTACATAAGTTAAAGCTGGTTCCGTTGCATCATGATTTCCAACTTCAGTAGTTTCCATCTCATGCAAACATTTACAGTAAAGAAATAGCGGATAAAATAGAAAAGAAGGATTGTACTCATTTTATTCCCTCCTTCTACGGCTTTTCGTTTTTAGAAAACTTCTCCTTAAAAAAGGTCACAAAATACGGTGGATAATAGGTCTTTTAGGTTTTTAATTTTGCAACAAATAAAAAGCACATTTCTATACTTTCTGTACTGGCTACAATAAATCACATATTTTAAGTTTTGTTTCAGTGTACAGGTTTTATTTTATGTTAGTAAATTCCGAATTATTAGAATCTGAAGGGTAAGTGGTTGATCTATCACCACACGGAAGAAACTACTTATATGCTATAGCAGTTTATTTTATTGAATTGATTTATAAACTTTTTTTTTATTGCGATGCCAAACGAATAAACGTTTGTTCATCTATATTCCTTTTCTTTTACCTATTATTGCAAAGAATGACCAGTATTTTATTATTAAGGTCGCAATTTAACAAATCAACACATTGTGTTATCTGCTGTGTTTATTATATGGTACATTTTGCATGCAAGGTAAGATTTTAGATTTTTGTTTAAAGTAATTTAACTAATTGTGAAGACAACCAACTGGTTTAGGGGTACACTCTGAGCTCCCCGTCGCTTTAAATTGTTCTGGGAAGAATTATAAGTGAATAATCGGTTTTGGTCTTCGATTTGGAAGTCTGCTAACTGACAGGTGGAGAGGCCTTAAGTCACTTTTTTGAACTGGGATTAGAAGTCAAAGCTTTTCTAAAAGAAAGAGACTATGATCTGATAGTAGAAATGGAATCATCAGAATTAGTCTAAATGTTAACTTATTCAAGTAACATTTTCACTCCTATGAGTGATCTGAATGTACTTCTATAAAAGGAAAATGTAAATATAAGGATATGCTGTAAGAAGCATATCCTTATATTTACATTAAGGTAAATGAAAGAAGGTAAATGGTTTCAAAGAAAAGCTGCAACTCTGATGACGACGAATTAGAAGAAAGAACCTTTATATCTTATTATAATTCTAAGAAATGGTTCACATAATAAATCTCTAATTCCAGGTGTTTGTGAAATACCAAGAATTATTTGAGAGTATTTCGAAAGAGGATAACTGAAGACTTCGGAAATATAGATGTAATACGTTTTTGTAAATTAATGAAGAATTGAAGGAAGAAATTCTTATTTTGGATGCCAATAACATAGTGAATATTTATTCCTGAGAAAGATCGCATGTGCAGAAAATACTCACTTAGGGATCTGGCATACCATGAGCATTTTAGCTCATGATATAAACGGAATTTTCCACTAAATCGTATAAAGATCAAGTAATTAGGATACTCTGGATAAACAAGAAATTGAACCTCGTTACACATCACTTCCTGTCTCACAGAAAAAAAAATTGCTTCTCGCTTAGCGGGACTGAAAAAAAGGGGATGGGAAATTACATATATTTTCCTTTTGAAGCAAAAATGACAAATTTTATAGAAAATTCTTATTATTCTTTTGGCGAAAAAATTAAACTTACCAAGCTAACAAACCTTTCGCACTGAAAATTACCGAGGGCTTTTCACTAAGCCGGATTGAAAGTCTTCAATAAATTATACACAATCCTCCCCGCTTAAATGTAACACCAGGCCCACCAGCGGCTGAGCATTAAAGTCGCTGAACCATGATAGTTCGGTCCGATGCTCGAATTCCGGAGAATGGGCTAACTGCATGGACGTTTTCGCGGTTTTCTCCACGTGTAACGTGTATACGAGCCAGTTTCCCTTAGAAATTCTCCACGAAGACATCCTTTTCTTTAGGCAAATAGCCCTCGAGTGCTTTGCTGTAATTAAATAAACTAAGTCAAGAAACAAAACGTAATGGCCCTGTCCAAGAGGTTCGCGGTTAAAATCTTTTTAAAACTTGTAGTTTTAGGTGAAAACTTCTTTTGAACTGAGAGAGTATTCTTGAGTTGATCAACATGAAACAGATCTTGAAACATAAATGATATTACATGTAAAAATTCTAATTAAAAAACTGCAAAATCGTGATGACCTTTCGAAATGTTTTAAAACGCTTTAAATAATTTTGAAGCGCTTGATTAATAACTGATATTTCCAATCATCGGAAAATGTATAAAATGTTGCGCTATAATAGAAATCCTACGCTCAGAAAATATACGCTCAAAAAAAAAAACAGTTCAGTGTAGCTAAAATAAATTCAGGTTAAATATTAACTATGAAAATTCAAATTATGTTATTTTAACTTAAAATCAATGAGTACTTTACCTGATGATTTAATTCATTTAATTAGAAATTAAATCATCAATCTGAAAGCTAAAGTGAAGACCCATATATTTTACATTCTCTACTAAATTTTATTAAAGCGAAATCAGTATGTAATATTTGTTACAATATTTAAAACCATTTCTGCGTAAATTGTAAATTGTAATTTTAAAACCTAACGTAAATTTTGTTCCGGTTGATAAATCATGATTGCCCTTGCTCTACGTTTTCACAGTAGCAAATGGAGTGGACTTCACGTCATAATTAAATGTTTAAGCAGTCGAACCTGTCATCGGATATTCATCTTCTAAATATATGTTGGAAACCTCGTCCGCAGGCAGTCAAGAGGAAAAAAGTAATTAGCTTAGGGTAATCACTAAGAAGAAAAAAAATATTGTTTTTCCCATGTAGTGAAGAATATTCCTATCAATATAATTTACTCAACATCTTAATAATATTCTGATTATTTTAGATTGCAGCAAATTTAGTTTTCAGTTTTTGCCCATATAGCAATTTTTCATACCCTGGTTAATTTTGCTAAAATAGCTTCCTTTATTTAGTATAATTTCCAAAACAGCTTAATACGCTTGTGACTATTTTAAGTTACAGCTGTTTAATTTTCAATTTTTATCCACATAGCAATTTTTCATATTCCTGGTTATTTTACTGAACAAAAGCTTTCTTAATTCTCTTTAATATTATTTGTTTTATGGATGACTATCACAAATTTGTGACTAATAATTTTTTTTAAGGTTTTTTGAGGATAAACGGACAAAAATCCTTTCCAAAATTTAATTTACAATCCCAAAAGAAACAACGGCTTAAAAATCGCAATATTAATTATTTGAATATAACATGGGAACAAAATGTTATTATAGACGTGGTTAAGTTATATCGTATTTTCTCCCTCCTTCCAACATGCTTTCATGGTGTAGCTGTAGTACACTCAGCGAGTATCGAGAGGTCCAGGTTCAAGTCCTAGCAAGGGCATTGAACTTTCATATCTCCTGGAATGAAAATAACCTAATAACTCGATAGTTTATCACAAGAATTTTGAATTAAGCTTGAGAGCAACGAACGTGTTAAACTCCTAAATAAAACCTATTTAAAGTTAAGATTATAATTTTCATAAAAATCCGTATATTTAAATATACAAATATCACAGATGACAAGTGTTTAGAGCCAAGCGAATAATTGCATAATAAGCAAATGTTATAGCTGCATTTACAAATATGCAGTAGAACTAGATACAGTTATAACCAAGGCGGAAACTGGGCTGAGAGTAATTTGAGACATGTTCTGTGCCTTTGTTTGGAAACGAACGCGAGATCTTCGACCTGATGTATCGATTACTGTGCCAAATATTTATATGAAAAAATATCTTAGTACTTTATGTTGTTATTTGTGAAATTAAAGTATTCTGTTCAATAGAGACCTACAACCGAAACTATGATTCAGTAGCATTGCTGTCAGAAACAAATATATGATAGTAGCAAGAATATTCTAAGTTAAGAATTCTTTAAATTCTTTAAAAGTTTAATATCGTTTATCAGTAGAGATTATTGATAGACATGGCCCAGGTGGAACAAGGAAGCATTTTATAACATATTAGATAAACATGAATTTAAAAAAAGCATGGGAACATTATATAAATTCTATGTATTTGAAAAGCAAACCATATGCATTGGTTTGCTTATAATGCATATGCATCTATAAAAATATTTAATATTTTTAATTAGATGCATTTTGATTTAAATCAAATCGATTAAAATATAAAAAATAATAGTAAAGAACTGCATCTATTGCTTTTAAATAGTTTCGCTTATTAAGTAAAATACACAAAGTAGATATGAGAAAATATAATATCTTTCGTTTTTCTGAATGGCAAAGGAATTGAATGTAAAAAACGCATTTAAGTGAAGGCTGTCCCTTTTTCAAATGGCACAGACACTACCCTTTGACTATCGGTGGGAAATAGCTGATATACTTTGCACCCTGCAATCGATTACTAAGTCTCGATGCTTCGTTTACGTTTTTTGCGGAGTTGTGGTAAGGTTGTATATAGAAGATTTTGTAGAAATAAAAAGGGCCTACTTTCATGTTTAACTTTTTTATTGTTATATATGAGATTGAAAGCAATGCGAATAAATTTCTATGATATAGTCAATCGTTTCCATTATTCGAATTAATTCATTGTGAGACCTTTATAAAAATCTTAATAAACAGAAACATGCTCATAGAATCTAGTGATTGCATATGTATGATTTAAAATAATAATTAGATGGTAGAACACATGAGGGAAAGAATCATTGAATTTCATTTATATTAGAACTTCGTAATCGATATACAACTCCCATTTCCTTATCGATGATACAAGCCTGTCTATCGATGGTGAAGGACAGTCTGTGCCATCTGAAAACGGGGGAACCTAAAGGGAAACAAAGCAAAATCGTATTCCAAAAGTAATAGCCTTTCGGGCTAAAAATTAATTAGGGTAGAAAAAGTTTTTAAAAAGTTATTTATTTATTTATTGTAAACCAATTTCGCGCCTGGTATAGAATATTAACTCGTAGTAAATTGTATTTAGAAAACCAGAGTTGTTTCTGAGCACATTACATGCACATTAATAAATGTGGTGCCGATATAGACCATTAAATTTTTAGAACGTACTTTAGTAATCATTGACACTAGAACTATGAAAGTTAGATCACCGACGATATGTTCAGGAATCATTTTGTTAACTGTGAGAGGGCATAACTAGAATTGCAATGATGACTCATCGTTGACTGAAGCCACATGCTTTTCCATTTCTCTTGAAGTCTTCTTTTTAACTATTTATTTAAGGAAATGTTTCGCATCTGTTTGTCCCCTGTTTTTCACAAAAGCGCGAGATTCGGGAGAGGGAAATAGAATCTAAAATCCAAAAGACACTTATTTCAAATCCCATTTTTAAGAAGCAGTTACATGTTGAATTCGTCATTTTCAAAGCTAGTAGTTACTACGTTATTTATTTCAAATGTTCTAGAATAACCAGAAGTAAAATAGAATTTTACAAAGAGCATTTTGTTTCCTTCAAGCTGAAACGTATGGGAAAAATTCTGATAACTATCATCTTATCTTGTACACATGAATATATGGTCTCAGGGAAATTCCAGTTAGCATGGTTTAAAACTGCTAATTTAACTTTCCAAATTATTTTTGGGAAGAATTCATTACAATGTATTAATTTAAGCAGGTATTTTACATATTTACTAATATGTTAAATGTAAGTTGAACACACTAACAATCTTAATTCCTCATCCATTGTTATGTGCCTTAAACCTTCGTCAAAAGAACATTGATAATATATTTCTCCCTAACAGAATGATTTACTTTTTCGATAGTTTCGACATTATGGCTATAAATGCTAGCAAAGATTTAAAGAAAGAACAAGCAAAAAAATCAGAAGAAGAGATTATATTCTAAAATTATTAGAAAAGATAAACGAAATACATTTCAGGAAATTTGAAAGCTTTCGACAAAAATGGCACTAAGGCGTTAAGATTTTCAAATACGTTGCCACTCTGAGAGGTGGAAAGACAACAAAACTGTATTTCATAGCTTTCAGATCGTCAAATAAATCATTTCTGATTATTATTATCATTGCATAGATAATGAATGATAATACTGTAATTTAATATTATATTATTATGTTATTTCTGAATTAAGCAGAATATTATAATTAAATTTAAGTGACAATTATGCATAGCTATATTTGTAAGTAATTTGTATGCACATAGTGTTACATTGCAGATATGTATCTTCATATTGTACGTGAATCTAAATTTGTATGAATTTGTAAGAAATTTTCATTTGAGCCCAAAACACAGTCTTCATTTTATATGAACTATAAACGAGTAGTGTAAATTTGACACTTATTGTTGCCAAATGTAAAAAGTATCTCAGAAAAGTAATAACGTTAATCAGAATACCATATTTTACGCTTTTGTAACACATGTACTATGAAAGTAAGATCAATGAAGCCTATAGATTAGCTATGATCTGCCAAGATATGCCTATGAATGAAAAAACCCGATATTTTTAGGATTCAGTTTCTGTAATGTACTTTACTTTAAGGAAACCAACGATCACTAAGATGTTGTGCAATACATAGTAAATAGACGTTTCGATTATTATGCCGTTTTTAGATAAAAAAGATAAAGAATCTGCTGCAAACGCAAAGAATGATGCATCATTTCAAACTTTCAGATCAGTCAAAAAATTCGAATGATAATGCAATTAGTTATGCTTCTGATTTATATTGATTTATATTAACTAGCAATATTAAATAAAATATCTCAGTAATCACATAAATATCCTTGTGACGTTTAAAACATAATCAGGGCAACTCATTTTTTTAATAAAAGTTTCAGAAAATTTTGTTCCTTTTAATAGCTGATGGTGAACTTTAAAATTAAAATTTCAAGCTGCATATATTGGCATGTATAAAGATAAATTTAAATAAAAAAAATCTGATGTGCACACCGTATGACTTCCTTCTACGGCCTATACATTTTTCGCCGCATTTCATTTCCTCTGATTATTTTCTCGAATTTCATCAAGTATATAGTCCTCATTCAATTAATTCAATTGTCACTTCACGACAAAGCAAAAATACATAAAAACTCAAAGTACCTTCACTGAAATCGTAAAATACAGAAGAACATAAAACACCAAATATAGTTAAAAGAACAATTTTTTAATTAAAACTAGACTTTCTGTGCAAACACAAGCAATTGGGGCCAGTTGGCAGGAGCTAAATTTTTCAGTGAACAAAATTTAAAGTTTATTTTGGTCCCACTCTGCAAAACGATTTTGTGCGCAAAACTGACTTAATTCACTATTCTTCTAAGAATTTCGAATGTAAATAAACAGTGGCTTTGCTAGGCTTAGGAACACTTAAACATCTTTTAATCTGTTAACAATTCTACAACCACTGCATGCAGATTTACTAAAGGCATCAGAATCTTAACCGGAACATAGAAACAGCATAATTCAATAACTTTAAAGCAAAAAAATCCATAACCAATATATAAAACATAAAAGCTGAGCTCGCCGAGCCGCGTAACAGAGTGAGTATATATATATAATATATATATGTTTGGTGCTGCTGATCGCAACCAAAAAGGGAAGGCACAATAACATGTTACAACAGTCCCACACATAATTCCAATGTTCTGAGACCATTTGTTTTTGAGTTATGCGAAATACATACATACGTACAGACGTCACGAAAAAAATCTCTGAGTCAATTTTAAATTCATTTTAGAATCCGTTTGGTGAAAAATAGTCTTACATTCCGCCCGTATGTACATATGTGATACAAATACATCGTTCAAACGGATTCGAGAACGGTCAAAATGAATATTTTCGTTGAAATATGATAAACGAAATTTTTAACGATTCTTGTAAATAAAAGTAAAAATATTTTAAAAATACTCAAGAACATCTTGAGTCCTTTTTGTTCAACATCAATTCATTTTTGTTCTTTGTGTCGATTTCAACATAAAATTTAACATTTTTACACATCTTAATTCTAGAGATAAGGCATTGTGGTATGTAATGCTCCTTTTCAACTATCATCTCAAGTTTTATGATAAGTACCTGGAAAGGAAAATAAATCTTGCTAGATTAACGATGTCAATTGTGCTAATTTTTACTTTTTTCTGCTGAAAATTCTGTCCTGAGGTTGAATCGAAACAATTTCTTAAAATGCAGAACAGAGTACGAGTAAATGCATAACTAAAACTCCATGAACGTGCTTTTCCTAAAAATTTCCGACAAAAGCGATAATGATGAGTGCAAAAAATAGATGCATGTTAGTCTTTAGAATCTCGCATAAAGAAACAAAATATTCCCTTCGGTCCAAAACAAGAAACTTCTTAGCAAAAAGAAACATCCAAACAAGGTTAAACGTTTTTTCCATTAAACACGCGCTCAAATATTTGCAGTCCCATTCAAAAGGCTGAATGGCTTCGAGACTGACTTTAATCCTTTAGTACGAGGAGTCCTCTCCGCCTCTTAAAGTCCTCGAAAGCTCAAGATCGGGTCTGTTGGACATTCTCGTGTCTTGGGTTCGGGTATTAAAGTCTCTTTTTTCGGGACGACCTCTAATTAAATGAGGGGAGTTCAAGGCGCACAAACACACTTCTACGATGTTCTCGAGAAAGTAATTTTGTGAGTTTGTTCGATGCAATTCAGGTGCTTTAACGGGCTGATGCGTATAAGCTGGTATTGATTGTGTTGTAAATGTCTTCTTTTTGAATTAATTTAAAAAGGCTGTAACATAAAGATTTCCTACAATGATTACATTCGATTCAATTAAAGATACGCCGAAGAATAATAGCGGATTCACATATTTGTGACGCAACTAGATTAAGGAATAATATACATTGTGTCCCATAAAAAGGAGTCCCAACTCTGAATGTTATTTATGTAATTTAGCTCATCTGAAAACAACCATACTCAAAATTATAAATGAAGAAAATATTTGTAGAGGAGAACAATTCAAATCCATTATTTCCTAGTTTATTAAAAAACATCGTAGGTTTAAGAAATGAATTAAGGCAACTTATGGAAACCGAAAGGAGTCTAGATTTATGAAAACTAATTTCGAAATATTTTTAAAAGATTGTATTGTAATTTATAATAAATTTTAGACTTCATAAAAATATATCCGCCACTTAATTTGAAATTTAATTTTAAGTACAGATATTAGAAATTAAACTGTCATAAATGACTAACAGACGCAACGATATTTGAAATATTATTGCTCTTCGGTGACGTGTCGGTATCTTGTTTTAAAGTTCTGCGATTATTTAAAAATTCTTTTAGAGCTGTGGAATAAGATAAAAAGTAAAAAAACGTAAACGCTTATATTACTTTATATTATATATAATAAAATGAAACTGCTATTTTAGTTATAGCCCACCAGCAGCGGAGCGGTGAAAACGTTGAAAATTGATAATTGGGTCCGAGTTTCGAATTCCGCGAAAGGGCTGGCTGCATGGGCGTTTTCGAGATTTACCCTACGTGTAACGTGTATATGAGCGATTTTCCATTCAAATGCCCTCCACGAAGGTGTCTCTCCTTTTAGTCAGATAGCCCTCGAGTGCTTTACCATAATCAAAGAAACCAATTGGTATTTTATATGAATTACGTACATGTATTCTTAGTTTGTATATTAAAGTAAGATAGCAAAAACTTTGTTTACCTGTAGTTTCTTTTCATAATCAAGAAAAAAAAATTCAGACATATTACCTGATAGAGATAAGCGAAGTAATATACGTAGATTTCGATCCGGATATCGTTCATTACACGTGTGTGTGTGTTCAATAACCTGTTAAAACGTAAGAATTCTATTAATTCAATATAGGGTTTTAACATAAAATAAATAATCAGCTTATTTCATAAGTATTTAGCAAATTATAGTTTTTTGCTGTTTAGGAAAGCTTGGAAAGTGTTCTCAGTCAGTTAGTTCAATCACACCGAAGAGCTGAAACTTTAACAGTCAACGAAGAGCTACAAATACGAATAAAAGATATGAGTGGACAGAAAAGTATTTAAAATGAGTTGAATAGCGTAACCATTTAATGTGATTCTCATTAGTTTAATAGCTTTTAGTTGATTAAACTCGCTATAGTTATCCAGTTGTATGGGAAACAACATGCCAATGTATTAGAAGCCTGTTATAGTTTAGCATTGTTGAACACACTCTGAGTCCCAAATGAGCCTTTTAATGCACTGTCACCTATTATTTCACATGACCATTCGGTTTACTTTTATCTATTGTGCAAATGGGTAGAGGGAAAAGGTTCAATGTTAAAGAATATTTTAAATTACGACCTTCGTTCCTTCTTCAATGCACACTTTTTTTATCACCACTTTCGCTGCAGCTGTGGTTTGAGAACACTTAAGGCGTTTTTCTAGCAATTACATGATTTGCCATTTTTAATTTTTCCTTGAGGTGCAATTATGGTCAAATGATGGTAGTTTTATAATTTAGAATGCTTTGATTGGTTTTTGAGTTACACAAAGTCTATCTAAAAAATTCTAAGACTGACTGAATGTTAAATATCTGAACAGCGCTATCTATTTGCAACAAACAGAACCACGTCATCAAAAGCATTTTTATTCTAGTCTGCTAATTATCGTTAGTCTAAGCTGAGTTGTTAAGATGAAAATTTTGTTCAGTGTTTGGATGCTATTTCTGTTTGTAATGGAACCGTATCTGGAACAGAGATATGCAAAAACGTTTAATTTTAATAGTGGCAATAGTGTAGGTATACTTATCAAATGATGTGGAACGCTTACAGGCAAGAGTGTTCGTCGCATTCTAACGTATTTTGTGTTTTGGTAGATTTCGAGATGGTAAAGAAAAGGTAAAAGATAACGAAAGAAAGGAAAGTCCTTGCACAACTCGAAATAGTCCGAACATGAGAGCTGTCCACGCTGCATGAGATCACGATCGTCGATCAATAACTAGAATGTTTGCAGAACATTTAAATATTGATAAAGAAACTATTTGTACTGGTGGGGATTTATTGAAAAGAAAATTGTAGGCATATTTTTTTTCACATTTATTAAAAACATTTATCAGCATTTATGATTTAAAAATTGTCCACTCATAAATTAAACACATCAGAATTTTCTGAAATTAATGTCAGTCTGAAAATTTAATACTTAACTGTCGAATGCATTTAAATACTTAGCACAACAAAAATTTTGCGCCTATACCGAACTTCAGATTTCAGGTTGAGTTATTATTATCGTTCTTTTTACATATTTTTATTACATATACATTGATAACAAACGAAATTTAGAATTCAGTTAAAATACTTATTATTTTGCTGAAAACAACATCTCATTTTCATAACAGGAAGTGTATGTTTCTTAAGCTGTTTTCAAATAGCAGATTTGGCTCGTATACAGTTTGATACCACTGAATTACCATTTTACTTCATTCATTATTTTCTTAGAACCAAAATTTTGTTTTGCTTTGTTATTATGCGGTAGATAACACGTTCAAAAGCATCTCACATTTGAAGAAATATGGCCTATACGCAAATTTATTGCAAAAGAATTTCGTCAGAACTTTCATTATTTAATGATTTACAGTATTTCGTGTCATACAGGTAGTGACAAAATTTGCTGTTTGTCCTGCAAACAAGTAAATAATATTAAATAATAAACACACTGCAGCACAATAAATGTAGTTCCGCTTCCGTTATTTTCTTGGGACCTTTGTCGTTTCTATAGCGCACTTAAATTTAACAGTACATTATACATGAAATATGCATATGTGTTACTGAAACTTTTGAGTAATCAGTTAGTCATCTGCAATAGTGAGGCTGTTAGAAATTAAGATTTTGTGGATTCATTATTTTCATAGTAAGGAATAGTGACTCGTTAGAAGAGAAAAAAAAATAGGTATGAGTAAAATTATAAAATTTAATTTAATAATACAACGCAAATTAAATTCTCGTAATTTATATTATTATGGATTTCGTATTTATTTAGCTATTTGTTTAGAATTGTAATTAAAATTGTTTTATTTTTTCGTGCAACGCAGCGCTTGACGAATTTGAAAGGAAAGCTACGTCGGGAAAGTAAAAATACTAGAGAGCGTGCATTTAATATTTAATAAATAAATATCTCGTAATTGTTCTGTTTTACATCCAGAAAAATCGAGAAAATAGATTTTACGAGAATATTCTTGTGATGATTAAGGAGCTTATAAAGCAAAATTAAAACATCTCAATTCAATTGCAGCTGTTTTAAGCGAACTGTTGTTTACTTAGCACTGTTATTTGTAACGAATTTGCTAAGAGATCGAATTAGTTTCTCTGTATTTTGAATACGAGTTTTATTTAATGCTGTAGTAGTTAAAAATATAACTACTGTGAGATATTGTGATATTGTACGAATATCTGTGAGGAAATATTTTGTTTTATTTCTTGTGAAAAGAATAAATTTATTAACTTTTTATCAACTTGTGCGATCATTACGAAACCGTACGCACGCAACAATATTGTTTAACATTTTTGTTATTTTTAATGCGTAGCTTTAATTGAGAACCAAATGAAAAAATGATTGTTTTTTTGCTTCCATTACCCTAAAGATTTAATTGGATTTAAATGTCTTAGAATGTATTACTGGTACGATGATCAAAAGTATTACGAAGTTTATGACGGTAATGATATAATTATGATGACAATCAGAGATTATTATGGGAAAGAAGTAAAAATACAGAGAGTATAAATATAATGAATATTCACACAAACATATATGAGGAACAAGACGCATCCTGACAGGAGGAAATTCACGCAATAGGAGAAATAGGAGGAAATGTTTAACACATTTGAAAATTTTTTAACACAGCCTTTTCTGAGAAAATTTCCATACTCCATTCATTTTACTTAATGATTTCTAAGTAATTATTGCTATTAAAAAAGAAAGGTCACTAAGGAAAATCTAAAATTATCAACAACGAGCAGCTTATTGCAACAGATTTATAATTTGATTCGTGTACAACTGAAAATAATGTACACTGCGAAAAAAAAAAGCATAGTTCTATATATTTCGTTTTCCTTGGCCTGTGTGACGAATTTCAACTTGCGTTTTTCATGTCTCGAAAGCGCGACTTAGGATATGTATTAGATTTATATTATATAGCGTTACTTTAATACTGGTATTTTGACACAAAATCGGGCATTTTCTGAAATGACATGCCAATTTGTTCTGTATATTTCGATTCCATGACTCACATTTTGCCAAACTGTGAAGTCTTGTACAACTCGCAAGAGTAGTTTTTAAAAAAATTAGATCTCAAAATTTTAACTCCGCCGTGTTAATTGAATTTGGTATATATTTATTAATATTTCTTTTTTAATTAAACTTATTTGATACTTCCTTTCATATTTTGAAATGTAGAGTCATTCAAAATAAAATTCGCCAATTCTTTTATGATTTTTTTCTAAAATTTGTATTTTTAAACTAATTTCATAAATTTTTCGAAAGCCATTTTGAATTACAACATTTTTGCCGTCATCTTAAACTAGATGTATTTATAAGCATATCTGCAAAAAATTAGAGTTTTTTACTCAAACTTTCCTAAGATAAAAGTGAATTTACATTTTGGCGCGTTTTGAAATTTGGCTTATTTATTGTAAGCGATAATAACGAAAATGTGGTTTACGCACTCGTTAAGATTATTTGAAAGTACGAACGATGTCTTTATTTCTGCTCGTGGGCAATGAAAAAATAAGAAAGGAAAATAGATTGCTATAAATTAAGAAGTTCGCTAAGTGAATTATACTTAGGGGAACTAAAAAAAATCCACCAAGATAAATTTTTGAATTCCTCCATAAATTTCTCTCCAAAAATTACAAAATTTAATATCTAGGCATAATTCGAGTCGTAGAATTGAAATATAGAAAAATTTGTCATTAATGATATTTCAGAAAAAGTTAAATTTTGTTTCAAAATTCCTATGTTAGGGCAATGCTATATATAAATCTAATAAGTCGCGCTTTAAAAACGCAATTTGAATTTCTTCAATCGGCCCAGTAGAACGAGAGATATAGATCTCTCCCCTTCTCCCCCTTTTTTTTCTCTGCAGTGCAGTTCGCTTTCATTTTCCCATTTTCTGTCATCGCCATAGTGCTTTTTATAAAGTAAAACATCCTGTAAAGATTATAAAATATACAGTTAAATCCACGTATACTACAATCACAATATTCTAAACAAATAGAATTCAAATATTTAAAAAATGCATATCTGATAATCTTAGCTGTCTTTTCTCCTAAGCACCTTTAAGGAAAACTCTCAGATTGTTTATTGTTTTAACATCGCGGATGTTTGATCTAGGTTATTTTTGTAATAATTCTGTGCAAGCAATACAGTAAAGTAAAAGCATATTACAATATCGATTTAGTTTTGTGATTTTTATATTTTGAAATGTTTTAACAGCATAGATGATATAAATCTCAAACCTTAATTTTTTCTCTACATCGCTTTTGTGCCTGTGTTGTGTAGCAAATTCACGTAACACTTAATTATTTAAGTTTGACTTCAGATTTAATTTTCACTATTCTAAATTTAAGCTACACAACGTTATTTTATTTAATATGTTGTATTTATTTTTGCTTTAGTTTAATTTTAATTAGGGGTTTTTGGTACTTTAAGATTTGTATGTTTCTTCCACTGGTTACTCGTAAACGCGTTGAAACACACAACGGAATTAGGTGCTTTCCTACGTAATAAACTTGATTTAAAATTACTTAACTTAAGTTGATCCTCTATAATTTATATCACTGGATGCAGAAAAAATAGCCTTTTAATTTAAGATCACTTTTAAGTTTCTAGCTTAAACAGTTACAGTTAATTATTGAACGAAATTTTTGCACTTCGTGTGGAATTTGGTTTTGGGGGGAAATGAGTGAAAAAGGTCGCACTAGTAGTTGAATTCTAAGACTTTGCTTAGGAATTTCCGGTGAGGGTTGGTTTGCTTTGGGTTTGCCAGTTTTTCTCACGCTTTCGTCGGATTCCTTGCATTTTCCTTTGGCGTGCTTGGCGAGATTCGAATTTGTGTTTTAGTTCAACTCCTCGGAATTTGGAAGATTGTTGCAGGGGTTTGTTCGGAGTGTGGAGTTTTTGGATTTATTCACCCTTTTAGCGGGATTTAGCGATATCTGGTTTCCTGACTTGACAAAATGGCGGTGCAGGTGTGATTCTCCCTTTTTCTTTAGCTGATTTGACGTTTTTCCTTCACGCGTGCTCTGAGCAGGAGTTTTGTTTGGTACAGCTTCAATGAGGTTTCTTCGTAGCTGGGGGCATATGGCTCCCTTCGCCTGTATCGTACTGTTGGGCTAAGTCATAAATTAATGGATCACCAAGGAAAAAAAAATAATCACCATCATGAGATAACTAAAATTTATTTATGAATTCCTTTCAAAATTCTGAATTTCCTTCGGACACAAACTGCCCCATCAATTTAAGAAAGAAAAAATATGATGTCTAAGAAATTCTCCGGATTGATATCCAGCCAGCAGTTGCAGTTCCCGGATCCTGCTGTTCACCGATGAGTTTGGCCCTGACCGTCATTTCTTCCAGCCAATGTTTTCCTTCAATGTTTATCGTCGAAGTCCTGTGGATGCACTTCAGTCTACATCATTCTTCTTCCTACAAAGGTCCGGTTTAGGAGTATTCAGATAAGATTTATTTTTTTTCCTTCTGAACCCTTTAGTTCGTAACTTTAATGCTTAAGAAAATTTTACTTAAATTACTTATTTAACTATCTCCTGAAATAGCAAGCATTCAATTATTTTCAAAAATGTAGTTATGTTTTAATTTAAGTACTAAAAATTTAGATATGTTTAAAGAGATATTATAATAAACTCTATAGTGTTTTTAGTATTACTGATTTATGTGTTTCCTTTTAAAATATGTTAACATTACATTGTTTCACCAGTATCAAGGTTCATCGGGCTGTATGCACTATTAATCTTTTAACACAACGCAATGTTTAAATTTGATTAGGTCAATTGACACCTAACACCTGCATTACATTTGTGTCCATATCACTTTCATATCTATCTCACTTTTCAGATGTTGCCACCAAAGGTTATCTCTGTACATTATTTTTAAAGAAATAATATAGAGAATATCAAAAACATTTGGTGACTTTTAACATTTTAACTTTCTAATTTATCACCTTTCCAAAAATATTTTAAATTTCCAGTCAATCGATTGTTGTTATTTAGCGAAACGAAAGATATTTAATTTTTCTTTTAATCTGCGTTTTATTGAAGCAAATTAAACGATAAGAATAAACGCAGTTATTTATCCCTTTTAATAATTATCAGCTGGACAAGTTAAATAACACTAGCTGGATTAAGCTAAAGGCATTATTAGCCCAAACGGCATTAGACCAGAAGGGCTATTTATTTCGCTTTGGCATTTTGCTTTTTCTAATTAAAGCCATTTATTTTTTATAGAAATTAAATAATGAATAATCTGCATAAATGCATGCACTTTTCTCGCATTATGATTAAACAACGGTACCTAGAACCATCAAATATTGAATAACGTACGTCTCCACCCGAATATGGGCATCTGGAAGACAAAATTCGAAATTTGGAATTTGTTTTATTACATATTTCGTATTTTGTAAAGCATTTATGAGATTCGAAACTCAACGATTTTAAACCTAGCCGTGGCAACATTGTACGGGGAAAAAACAAATTATCTACAGCACTCGAGACTGTGTATAGAAAATTCTAAAGACTAAAAATTCTGAGGATTCTTTTAAAATTATTTTGTGATATTGCTTTTGAACTGAATTTTATGGTTTCATTGCGAAGGACATGATATTTAATAAATAAAGGTAAAGCACAAAACGTTAAAGAAGCCCCTTTGGGCGTAATGTAATATATAAAAACTTTCAGATAAAAAAAATTAAGTCTTACAAAAATTATTTATGTATTTTTTAATAAAAACTATTTTAGGCAAACGGTCGTGAAAGTGGGCTAGCTATTTGAAAGGTTAAACGATTAATAAAAGTGATTCGACGCAAAAAAGGAATTCGAGGCTAATAAAACTTCTAGGTTAAAAAAACGCATAGGAACGCCTAACTTGTATCGGGAATTATAAAAATACGCTATTTGTAAAATGTGTGTGATTTGCTGTTGAATTTCATATGATGTAAATGAGAAGAACTTGATATTTAATAATAAATTTCAAAAGACAAATACGTTTGTATCAGCAGCAGTGAGGACATAGGAAAACTTAACAATCCTTCTGGAGCGAAGTTAGGTTTGGAATTTTTTTATTTTTTTTTTCCTATGAATTTAATTTTTTACTATTTTAATAATAATCTGTACAAAGTGTTAGACACAACTCTGAAGAGTTTTAGGTAAATTTTTCTTTTCTGATGTCCAAATGTGTATTTCGTATGATGCGAATCAAAAACATGTATTTTTCCTTTTAATCGTTTTTTATTGCCCCAAATATAGTATAGTGAAAAATGATTTTATTTGCGCAAAAAAGTAAAACATACTGCTTTCTATGAAAATATTAATAACAAAAATATTTTTATTTGACTGCTCTATTGCTAACGGCATTTAAGTGATTGCAGTTAAACTGCACGTAATAAATATCGTTTTCTTTTTGCGTGTAAAAAGTGAAGGACAAATTGTAACTAGTCTGAATTAAATCTGAGTTCAGAAAATCAGCTTTTCTAATGTCTGAGCTGCGACTCACGGAGTAAACGAAACATTTAAGGCTTATTATACTTTCCGCAATTTTTTCTTTTAGTTTTACCGCATATCGCATGTATTGCCACATCCGTTAAACTTCCAGTCATAAATACTCATTCAAAAGATTTAATTGCTTCTTAAGAATGTCTACTAAATTGTTATCCTTTTACATTAGTTAACTTATCAAGATTATTAAAAAAAGTGTATAAATTTACAGGTTTGCTTGGTTCAAAAAGACTGGTATCGATAGCTGGAGATCTGAATAACTGATGTACAGATAATTTTAAAATCTCATGTAAATTTTTGCTAATACTAATGCAGATATATTAGTAAATAAGTTAGATATAAAATTAAATAGTTATTTAAAATTTTATTAAATAATGTTCGCTTTATTTTAAAGAACTTAGGGGAACCTTTGCTTTCAACGTTATTACACTTTTATTAAAGAAGGGCACATTTTCAGTATTATATCCTTTAAAGACAGCGATATTTGCTTAAAATTATCTTAAAACGCATCGCCATTAAATGAAAACATGACTGCAGTGGACGACTGAATGAGAGTAAGCTTAGATATTTATCATCAGATGTAACTGGTGTTTATCTGATGGAGAGTTTTTCGTTTCTTATAATGAGTAATTCTCTTTACAAATCGAAGTACCTTCTTTGAGATAATTACTTGAAGCATAACAATGAAATTTTAACTATTTTTTTGTAAACATTTTACAGCCATAATATTCCGCAACAGGCATTTATTCTTTCCGAAATTAACCAGAGAACTGTATGTACATTTAGTTGCGGCAGTGAGTGTGAAATGAAACAGATGTTAATGTGTTTCAGCTTGACTTACAGAAATCTTTCTGAGAATTAAAATCACAGTCATTATCTTCTTCAGCAATGTTGTAGTATATCAGCATCAACTGATATAGTTAATGATATTTTATTGTGTGAAGATTAGTAATTGTGATAATTGCTTGCGTATCTTCTAACATTATGTTAGAAATTTATTTATGTATTCCGTGCTGATAAAAATGCTTCAGTTATTTTCCCGTAGTTTCACAAAGTTGAAAAATGTTTCAATACAGCGTTTTAAAAGGATTATATAAAATGCGTTTCAATTACATTCTTTAATTGCTTAAATGGCACCTTCTTTCATAATCGAATTTTATGGCTCAGAGAACGTATTTCTCTGATTGAAAATTCTTTTGTGAGAGAATAAAATTTTTGATGGCATACTTATGCCTTTCGCTGTGCTAAATTCCAATATGGGAGCAAACGTTCTTCATCAGGCTCATCTATTTGTTAGCATAGCTTCCCATCGTCTTTGCTGTTTTAGTATTTGAGAAGTCAAATCATTATAATCTGCCTATAAAGTCAGGTTCAAAATTATCATTTTCGTTAACTTTTATTCGTCAAAAATTCGGGTGAGATATTAGTATCAAGATCAGAAAAGTGGAATCTCTTTCGAAAAAGAAGAAATATGTGAACAAATTGTCACAGACTTCGAAAAATAAATTTTAAAAATCAATTACATTTCAAAGAAGAAAAATAATTTGTACGTTACAAGAAAATATAACTTAAAGTTTCGGGACTCTCTATCATCTTAAAAAGACAGGGTTTCCCATAACTTCTTCGTAAAAATGTTTTAAAGCAAGCCTGCTTGATAAGGAAAAATATTATCTGTCGAAGTCGTTTGCTTAAAATGAGAAACTGAAAAACTGATGCAATATTTGCTCACTAGCATGGTCTATGAGAAGTACTATTATTATGCCTGTGGTTCTGTATTTAAACCATCGAAACTAATCCTGAAAAATTTAGAGACATTACGCTGATTCCTGTTGTTTAACTTCTCCAATAACAGCCTGTATATATATATATATATACAGGCATACATATATATATATATATAT
>KK113664.1:117137-196914 GCA_000611955.2 Stegodyphus mimosarum | reverse complement strand
TATATATATATATACAGGCTGTTATATAAAATGCGTTATATAACAGCCTTATATGTGTGTGTGTATATATATACACACACACACATATAAGGTCTCTTTCGGAAGTATTGCGCAATATTTTCTTCTGCCCGTCGCACAAGGTTGTGCCCGACTACCCGTCGCACAGCGTTGCCGCTTGCACGGAAGGTAGGGTGGAGTCTTGGTAACACAGCGCGACCAGCGCCAGTCGCCTCCGAGCTTCTGGAGAGTCACAGCGCCTGTTTTAGTGCACCTTTGTGTGAGTGCTCGGTCGAAATCGAGATGGAAAAAACTCTCGAGCAGCGATACGCAAAGTTCTGTTTCAAACTTGAGAAAACGCCATCGGAGACTTTTTGCGTTACTTCAGTCCTAATTTGTCAACGCCAAACTTCATTTTGTTCCGAAAGATTAAAATGTCCCTCAAAGGACAGCATTTAGGGAACCTTGAGAACATCAAGGCGGCTACGACGAGGTTACTAAAGAACATCCCTGTGACGGACTTACAGAATGCAAATAAAGCATGGAAATCGCGTTGGAACAAGTGTGTTAAAGCAGGAGGGATGTATTTCGAGGAATATTCAGTAATTGTACGAATCGGTTCAATATTTTTTTTAAGAAATGGGCGCATTGCATTCGGGACAGACCTTACAGATATATGTAATAGGATGACTTGAAGAAAGTTATTAGCGATAGTTCTTTGAGGTATAATAACTTAAAGAAGTTTTACTGCTTAGTTGGACAGATGACACTCGTACAGATCATAGTTTTAGAACAGTGGGTAGTAGCTAGAAGAGGCTAAGCGACACATCTAAGCATCAGCAAGAGAAATAGCGACTTCACGGAAATAGATGTAGAAGCGAAAGTGCTCAGTTATCCAACATGGCATTCCAGTAAGAGAAAGGTCTCAGTGGCCGAAATTTTGAGTTCAAGTTCCGAATTAGTTGAGTCAAAGTTTTGGTTTAGGTTTCTTAATAGCAACTTCATCAACGTTATCAAGTCATATGTATGAAATGATCTAGAAAATGCATTGCATATTCTAGGAGGGGGCATATGACAATATAAAGAAGAAAATTTAGGAACTATTGCTAATTAATTTAGTAATTTATTAGAGATTTAGTTTCTTATTTTAAACTTAACATATATATATATATATACACAGTCCAGTCACATTAATGTGACCACCACGTACTTTCCATGTCAGAGTTAAATAACCAATCACAGAAGGCAGGTGGCAGCACAGTGCAGTTGAGCGTATATAAAGGGTGTGTGAGGGCTTCGGAAAACATTTCAATCGTCGGCGTAATGCAGAAACGAAGCGATTTATCCGACTTCCAAAAGGGCATGATCATTGGCTTTCGGGCCAAGGGTGGAAGCATTTCCGAAACGGCTGAGTTTGTGAACTGTTCGCGTGCCGCCGTGGTAAAAGTGTACCGTGCATGGCAAAATGGGACTGTCCAAAATCAGCGACGTGGCAAATGTGGTGCACCACGGGCCATAGATGACAGAGGCGAACGACGGTTGCGGAGATGCGTTCGGGCAGATAGACGGGCTACCGTTGAGCAACTGACCACCAAAATGAACCAAGGGGCTACCAAAAGTGTCTCCCAAAGTACTATTCAGCGAACATTGCTGCGTCTGGGCCTCCGAAGCAGACGCCTGGTTCGTGCACCTATGCTGACTGCTGTTCATCGACGGCGAAGGCTAGAATTTGCACGCCAGTACAGCAGCTGGACGTCCACTGAGTGGCGACAGGTTGCGTTTTCGGATGAATCGCGTTTTATGCTCCATCGGACAGATGGACGTTGGCGTATAAGGCGTGAAACCTCTGAAAGGAACCACCCTGCAACCATTGCCGGAACGGTCCAAGCTGGAGGCGGGAGCATTATGGTCTGGGGAATGTTTTCCTGGCATTCTCTAGGTTCACTGATCATTGTGGAAGGCACAATGGATCAATACAAGTACGCATCTGTCCTTGCGGACCATGTTCACCCCTACATGCGCATTGTTTTTCCTCAGGATGATGGCATCTTCCAGCAGGACAATGCGAGGTGCCATACAGCTGCCAGTGTACGTGCGTGGTTCGAAGAGCACCAGGATGAGTTTACCGTCCTCCCCTGGCCAGCAAACTCACCTGACTTAAACCCAATCGAGCATCTGTCGGACCATCTCGATCGAGTTGTTCGCGCCATGGATCCTCAACCGCGTAATCTAGCGCAGCTGGCCACGGCATTAGAGTCGGCATGGCTCAACATCCCAGAGAACACCTTCAGGGACCTATGTGACTCTCTTCCTGCACGTCTCGCTGCAGTCCGCTCTGCGAAAGGTGGTTATTCTGGCTTTTGACAGATGGTCACATTAATGTGACTGGACTGTGTATATAATCTAATATAGCGCTTGTCAAGGACTAATTTATATATAATTTGTAGAGACATTAGGCGATTTAGAAGCAGGAGAGGTGAAACATGAGCAACGCCTTCGCAGGGGATTGATTCGCAGACCTCTCGATTACGCGTGGAGTGTGCTGACCACTACACACGAAGGCATGCGAAGAAGGCGAGAGAAATACCGTATAATTTTACTACAGAATTTCAAAAAAGGGCATAAATTCATTTGCTTTTTATTGCATTGTATGACAATACTTTATAAGGTAATTTAATAAAAATGTGTAAATGTGTAAGAGGAACAATTAATATGCAGTGAACTTATTATGCTCTGCTGGCTTTGTAATTCAAAATACGAAAGATTACGTTTTTTAGAGATATTTAGACATCCAGCTGCCAGATTTTGTGCAAAACACTAAGAGACCATATTTCTGTTCTGAATTGAGCTATGAAGGAAACACCTCCTTGAAATATCTTTTTTTTCCTTGCCTTTCTATGTTTAGGGTTCCGTGTTATCGTTTAATTTAAAGGAAAAGATTTTATCGCGTGTTTTTTGTCTGTCTTTCCATTTTTTCTAATTTTTTTTCATTTTCTTCTTTTATCTTATCTTAAAAGAATACTGTGATGTCTTTGCATGATTCCTGGTATTCTCTTTGATGTTCGTCATAATCAACACATTCACATATAAGACATTTCTGTGAAAGAATTAAGTAAAGAGCCAGCAAAGATTAATGTTTTTTTTTTTTTGTTATAGTAGTTTAGAATCTTAAGAAAATGCATGAAAACAATCTTTTAGTGTTTTAAATAATTCATGTAATGTATCAGTTATATAATTAAAAGCTTAAGTAAATTGTGAAATTATATCTTTCTAAATAATAACCGGATCTGTACAGTCCCGTAGAAAATGTTTTGAAGCATTTTTCAATTATTATTCAATTTCGTTATACTACGACGAATCGTTAATGTCTCGAACATATTTCTTGGATAAAGTTTCTTGGACAAAGTTTAGGACTTCAGCCCTCCAACGGACAAGCAGTAAAAGCCACTGACAACTGGTAATTGGTTGTGGTTTCGAGTCCCTGCGAACGGTCAGGTTGCGTGGGCGTTTTCGCGGTTTTTCCCGTGCGTAGAGTAGATACGAGACAGTTTCCTTTTAAAACACCTCAGTGGGGCATCCGTCCTATTCTGTGTTGGGCTAATGTGTAGGAGTACGTAATAAATAATAATAACGAAGATTTATCTTCACTGTTTTTATATTTGGTGATTAACATAAAAATACTTATGTAATAAATCCATTACGGTGAAACAAAAAACAAAAAAGTACATTATTTTGCAAAGTGGGTTAATGCACGTGGACGGAAAATTCTAACGAGACATTCAATACTTCAAAAATATTCCGCTAAATACGATATTTCTAGTTTGATTTGAATATCTTATAATTAATTTGTAAAATACATTCTCACAAACTTGGCATGATGTTGTGTTTTCATTAAATGTTTTATTAATTCTAAAAGATGTACGGTAAAATTCCTTTTTCAGCAGTCTTTAATATATGGTTCTTAAAAAATACTTTTAAAAATTTTATTTCGATTTTTTTTCAATCTACTAAAAAATGAAAATGCTTATGAAACTCAGCATTTAGAATTACAATTTCCCACTTCCTTTCTGATATAAAGCATTAAAATTACATACATGCAAGTAAAAAATTGCAAAAGCGTAATTGTGAAATATTTTTAGATTTATTATACTTTGTAAGTACATATACACTTTTTTCAAATTAAAATTTTGTTTTCTGTACAATTAAGTTTATTAGTAAATTATGCTCATATTTGTTTCATGACTATTCTCAAGGAGGGGTGATTTGATCAGATACGTATGTTTTATATATGATGCTTAATCTGATATATCCATAGCGTAAGAAGAAAAACTAAATATAATTCTGAGGATTAGATGTTAAGCCTACGCAGCAATATATTATTCACTTTCAGCGACATATGGTACAAGGATAAATGATTCGTTCTACGATGCTGAAGATGAAACGTAATGAGAATACCGTCTTCTACCAAAATATATATTGATTTATACTCTGTTTTATGGTTGTGCATTTTCGCCCGAATCGCAAATTTATCAAACATGTAATTCACTGAATTTCCTTCGATGTTACAATAATGAGTCATGATTTTAAGAACCTCCCTCTGAAAAAGTTTCCTTTGTGCACTTGGTTGTATTTCCTATATAAATTATATAATGTACAGAAATGACTTCCTTAAAAGAAAGATTATTCGCAAAACAATAATGATAAGAACCATAAATTATTTTTATTTTCTTGAGAATTTAAGTTAAAGTAGAAAGCATAGAAGATAGATCTGAACACTTATTGAATTCTGTTGGCAGAAATGATTCAGATGTATTCCATACAAAAAAGGGTTTCTCTTCAGTCACGTTATACCTGATGTATCAAGTATCGTAAGATCTATGGAAATCCATTGAATATCATATATCTCATATCTAACCATTCGATATTTTTCAAATATTGTTTAAAGGGGAAATAAATTTTCGGACTGAATGTGTTTTGCCTAAATTCTCAGCAATGTTCTTCGAAGTTAAATCTCGTTATAGTTAAAGGTATGAATAATAAATACTTTGGATTATTAATACGTTATAGCCAAATAGAAGCATTGGAGCAAACGTCAAATACCTTAGAGCCACAGATTATTTGGAAAATTAATTAAATTATGATAATATAAAAATGATGTTTGATGATCACAGCACTTGTATAAGACTCTGTCGATGCACCTCTCTACCTCTCTGGATTTCCTTTGTATTTTAAAATTATTTGAATTGTCAGGGAAAGGTTGCTAAACATTGTACTAAACAAATATTAAAAAACAGTTTGCTAAAAAATACTAATCATGATGAGGATCAGAACAAAAAAAATCAGAACTGCTAAAAAACGTAAAATTATTTGTTTAAAAGGTATTTTTCGAAATATAATATTAAAATTCATTTTAGTAATATACAATTATCTAGAAAAAATTATTTGAGTTGTCAAGGAAAGGTTTTTCCAAAATTATGAATGATATTAATTCTGGAAAAGGCTTGATATTTTCTATCAACAAATGAAAAACTATCGGTAAACAGCATTTACTTGTTAAATTTGTACAGTTAATTATTTTAGCCTGTATTTTATAAGCTTTTATTCATTAAGATAACATTTAAATCTATGAAGGAAATTTTAAAAAAGCATATTATATAATAAGTTAATATATAACAGATCACAAGAAATCTCATGACCGAAAATTCTACTCAAGGAGTTAAAATTATATTCGAGGTATTTTTATTGATATTCCTTGTACAAATTACTAACAAGATTTCTAGATAATTTTATATTATTAAAATGAATTTTAATATTAAATTTCGAATAATACCTTTTAGACAAATAATTTTAAGTTTTTTTAGCAGTTCTGATTTTCATTCTTGGAATTTGATTAATATTTTTTAGCAAATTGTTTGTTATATTTTAGCACAATGTTGTTGACGTATACAATGGCAATTCTTTTTCTTTGTGCTTTTAGTTCATAACTGTTGAATTACAGAACAGTTACTCAGGTTTTTACTCGAAAGTTTAATTAATAATATTAGCAGTTGGCTTTTGATTTACACAATGTTTTTTGTAGTTTACTCAAGAAATCTTTTTTCTTCTTTTAAAATATTTATATCTTTTACTTTGAGGTACTGTAGGAACAGGTTACATCTTGACGATTAATTAAAATTTAATATTTTCAAATATTTTAAGAATTAACTTTGTTGCACCTTTAACGCACATTAATTACCTTAATTTTAACTAAATCATCTTAATCGGCCTTTTTTGAATTTATTTCTTGAAAAGTTCCCAGTATTAACAATCATCTAGATATAATTTGAAACTTGTCTCTGTTGAAAATTTTTAGGCTGCTCCTTGAAAAATGCTGGAGTAAACGTAATTTTCAGCAACATTTTCTTTTATCTTTCATATCAGTTTTACTAATTTTATTAAATTGTTGAAATATTTATGTGTTTGCCTTAATTTTGATATGTGTATTTTCTGTCAAAGGGAAGCCTACTTTTCATATTTTAATTTTTATCACCTTGATAAATTCACTAATTTCGCAGTATACCACGCTACTTGAGGAATATATATCATCAATTTCAAATTTTGAATATATATATTAATAATTAATTTCAATTTTATCATTTCCTAGAACATTATAAGAAAATACTAATATAATAGGATATATTTTAGCGAAATACTAATAAAATGAGATATATTGTTTAAACTGTAAAAGTCGTACGTATCGTGGATAGCAAAAGGTGTAATGTATATGTAATTTAATGAAACATTTCATATTATATATATATATATACAGGATGTCCCATCAAAACACCCTAAACTGCACAGCCTGATTCCTCTCTTGGAATACAAAAAAATTGTCCAAAGATTAGTACCTATAGGACCTTTTTGCAATAAATGTGAAAGAAAAGTGAGACGTCATATCCGGTACAAAAGGAGAAATAAAACTTTCATAAGAAACATGAGAATCGATATTTGCATATGTTTACATAGGAAGATGTTCAAAATGTTCATTGCGCAAGGCATGTATGTGAGCGCGGAGGAATGGCTGACTGCACGCGTTTTAGAAGCATGGTATGCGCCAAAATACACGCAGCAACTAAGTCAATTTTTGTAGTAACTTGATTTCGACAGAGATACCCATAGGAAAAAATCCAAATGGAGCCCATAGGAACAAATCCAAAGATTTCAGATCGTGGCGGTCCTAAAACTGGACCCCACTTCCGATCCGGCTGCTTGTATATTCCATAATCAGCCAATCACGTATAGCTCACGTATGTGCTGGAGCTCTATCATGCTGGAATTACAGTTGATGTGATGGCTAGGACAGTCATGCTTTTATTTCGCGTTTATGCGAAAACTAAGAGTTGTATAAACGTAGCTCTCTGAGCACTTTTTATGTATTCCAAACGAGGAAACTAACTGTGCAGAGTTTGAGCGGTCTTTATGAGACACCCTGCATATATTACTTGGAGTACTTTGAATTTATCGAGCGTATTTGATACAGTATGATTTTTGTTTTCAGTTGGCCCCCTCATATGGATACACAACCAATTAGTTGGTGCTCAGGAAAGCACTAATATTAGCCTTGAATGTCACACAGAAGCACACCCAACTTCTGAAAATTTCTGGCTCCGAAATGGTGAACCTTTTGTCAGCAAAAGTTCTAGATACCAGACACACATAGAGAGGAATTCCTATGAAACGCATATGAAATTAACTATCAGGAATCTGCAACCGGAAGACTATGGATCTTATCAATGTGTGGCAAAGAACGCTATCAGTGAAACGGAAGGTTCAATAAAACTATTCAGTAAGACAACATTTTTTCTCTTTTTTTCAGTTTTTCTTGAAACATGTAGTTTGATTTTTGTATAGTACAGTATACTTCAAACCTTGTTAAGAGGTCACCTTTGGGATCAGGAATGGATCTCTAACCACTTGTTACTTAAACCTGTAAGAACAAAACATTGAAAAAAATGAAACAAAAATATAAACAACAATTCTTATTATCATTAATGTTATTTTTAAACTTTTATAACAGATATTTATTTAAAGCACTTATATATATATATACAAATCATCTAAGGTTCTATCTGATCCAATGTTTGCTATTTTCTGATATTATTTTTCGATAAATAAGATATAGTATTTAAGAAAACATAAATTCTTCCGAGTATTTTTTGGAGTTAGAAGATTCCTCGCAGTCACTTTCGGAATATTTTTATTTAAAAAAACAAAATTGACGAAAGTAGGCGTAATTCGGAAAATAATTTCTTCGCTTACATGGGCTCAAGTGATAGAGTTGCAAGAGATATTGGAATCTCAACAACAAGTATATCGCTCTGCATCTAAATAGGTAGTAAATAAGTGTATTTAAATAGGTAGCTCGCATTGGTTTCCGGCCAGCATCAGGAATTTAGTTTCATGTTGCACGTGATTATTTTTCCTTCTTATTAAGCGATATTAACTATTTTGATGAAGGCCTAGTAAATGTAATAATATAATTGCAAGTTAGAAAAACATTTCAAGCCGAATTGTTTTTCTTCTGGAGACTGAATAATCCCCTCTCCTTATGTTGTTGAATGTGACATAAAAGCAGAGAGGCAGTGTCCCAAGATTGACTTAAAAGTTAGCTTATCTTATATTAAATTAAATAGAAATCGGTTGGATCTAAAAACATAGAGAATGACCTTGCATCCGGGGGCCTACTATAAAGGTTTGGTTATAATGCTGTCGCGTACGTTTTCATTAATAAACTATTTGCGTTATATAGTTTAAGAGAATGATAAGTTTATACACACGTTTTAATAAAATTAAAATGATTTATCATTTCTGTTAAACATGTTCGAGGCACATGTTTCGAGGGTAAGGTTCTCGAATTTCATTATTGTAGAAATGGTTATAAAAATTATATATAATATAATATATAATAATTATATAATATGACTTTAATTGGGACTTCTGTCAATAACAATTATCAGTTTATTCGCAATGGTATAAAGATACCTGTGTCAAGAATATTCTTTCTTATACATTAATGACTTGGTAGTTGTTTTAGATTGTATAAGTATATCTTGACAGATGTAAAAGAATGTAGTTTAAAGTATCAGTATGGTCTGCTCGAAAATGGTATCAACTCACGTGATACATTTCTAGCTCTTGAATTTAATTATTATATTTCTTATTAAAATAGTGTACATCTGCAAATACTTTCACTAAATGGCTTCAACGGCTAACGTCCAGTTAACCAGTTAATTGAGAACATGACGAAATTTAAGCTTTTAAGAATACAAAATTTAATCAACCGCAATTTACATTACAGAATTTAAAATATAATTTGCAAAATATAGTTTTGGTCCTAGTCATACTAAATTTGCAGTTAGGATGCTTGCTTCTTAATAAATTATAAAATTAAATATAAAAATTCAAAAAAAAAATCTAGCTAGTCGTGATAATCCTGAACAATGCGGATCTACTATTCTAAGACAATATCTTAAGGTTTCTTTTAACACAGCTTACTTAACAGGTGATTTGAACACATATACCTTTGGAATTTGGGCGAATTTGCATGGTATAAGACAGAAGATGTTACGCAAGAGTGTAGCCTAAAGCTTAACTGATAATAGAACTTAAAACTAAATCTTTTCAACAGTGCTAAAATATTACATGGAAACACTACGAACGAATAAATCCTTTGACTTCTTCAGGATAAAATTATTTAAAAACAAAGCTTTAAAGTGAAGCAATTTACTTGATATATGCAATGCAAATTAAATAATCGTTTTTACATTTTTTTTTTGTTTCCTGTTTCCACTTCCAAGGTAACCCACATCAATTTTTCTTTTACAGACTCAGCAGCATTCCCGAAAATCAATTTTCATGAAACCAATGGAATGATATGAAGTTTTGCAATATGCTATAATTTTTAAACAAAGTTTTATCGCAATTTAATTGAATTTGCGTTTAATAATGTATTTGTAATTCATGTTTGTTTTTGTTCAGCTATTCTAGCTAACCAGTTTTTATCCATCTGTTAAGTCTATCTGTTTATCTGTTTCATAATGTAGGTATAAATCTATGTATTTAATGTATTCATCCAAATATGAAATTCTTTGCTTTCTTCCTAAATTTCCTTCCTAAAACTCATACATAGTATTGTCTCAATCAGCGATTAAAACTGCATTAACTATTTTATTGCTGATTCTTTTTAAATTCGCACTGAAAGAAAGTGCAATTGTTTAATCCTCCCTCAAAGTACAGTGCTTAGATTATTTAATTATCTTTTTATAGAACACAAAAATTTGTCTCCAATATGAATTTGAAATTGTTTAGTATATAAACATTTTTCCTTAGTTAAATATATTAAATAACATTTCATTCGAGCCATATTTAGAATATATTGTCTACTGAAATATATTTGCCTAGAAATGTATTGATTGGGGCCATTTAAAATCGATAATCTTATCTGTAGCTAATTAAGTTTCAAGAAATTCTCGTTTTATTACTTATTCCTTAAATTCGCACTGGAAGCAAGTACAGTTGTTCTATTTTCTCTCAGGGTAGGCTACTTAGAATATTTAATTATCTTTTTTTACAGAAAACCAAAGTTTTTCGGCCATATAAATTTGAAATTATTTAGTATGTAAGCATTTTTCCCTTTTAAGACATATTAAATGAAATTTTACTCAGACCATAATATTTGGAATATATTGTGCATTAAAAAATATATTTGTCTAATAATGTATTGATTAGGCTATTTGAATATGAAAATCTTAATAGTAATTAAATAAGTTTCAAGTGTTTGATATTTCATTACTGATTCCTTAAATTAACTCTCGAACAAAGTACAATTGTTTAATTTTTCCAAAACTGTTGGTGCTTAGAATATTTAATTATCTTTTTTATAGAGCACCAAAACTTGTCTGCTATATACATATGAATCTATTTAGTACGTAAGCATTTTTCTCTAGTAAAATGCCTTAAATGAATTTTATTCGGGCCATAATATTTAGAAAATGTTGTATATTAAAATATATTTTTCTAAACATGTATTGACTGGACTATCTGTGTATGAAAATCTTAAAATTAATTACGTTTCAAGAGTTTGATAGGCAAAGCAAGTAAAATCCCTTTGTAAAAGTATTTGTTTGTCTGTACCAAAATGACTTTAAAGAATTAATTGTTATGATATCACTTTATTTTTATTCAACTCTTTGTATAATGCAGCGCTGAGTGCATTTCGAAAGTCCTTTAGTACTTAAACTGCATTTTTAAATACTTATTTTGTTTACCAACTGTATGCACTCACATTCAACAGTCGTTAAAAAATATAATTTGACTTATGATTTGGCAAAATGTTATGAATATGGTTTCTGCTGGTAGATATATTTCAGTAAAACGCAAACTGATATTAAGTATTAAGCGGTTTAAGTATTCATTTCGATATTAATTTAAAAGTTTTCGATACATTTAGAATTTTTTCCCGTTTAATATTAGGAATTTAGCTAAGCTTCTACTAATGTTGTTTCTCTCCATCGTTTACGAATTTTAAACTTTATAACTTTTGAGTAAAATACATCCAAGATTTGTTAGTTGCTCTCTAAAATTATTTGACAGGTCAGTTCATATAAATATTTAACTTTCTTCAAAATCAAACATTAAGTGCGTATAATCTAACATCATAGAAAATGGAAAACTGAGCACCTGGACATTGAAGTTTCACGGATTTGAACAAGTGGTAGATAAACACTGCAATACTCTTCGCTATCCTGTGTAATTTCCAGTTTTAGGAGAGAGGCAACATAGTAACCCTTCTCGTTTCTCATGTAACACATACTTTAATGTTTTGCAGAGACGGTAATTCCCACTCCCTCGCCTCCCAAGCCAGTCACGGAGGGCATGCCAACCTTTCCAACGAGGAAAGTAATAACAGGTAAGCTAACGAAAAATTCTTTTCCGAATGGATTTTGAAGCTAAAGAGAACTGCTTATATATTCATTAGGTTCACCCGGAATAATAATTATCATGCGGCCGGCAGTTTCGAAGAGTTACGAGGGAGCTCTCTCTCCCTTGTGGTAGCAATTTACATATTCATAGAAAAGCAGTTTTAAACTGTGTACGCCTTTGAAGAGCAGTTGATGCGTTATTTATTGAAGTGATGGCTAGATGGTGTATTTACTGCGATCGCTTCCAAAAGCAATACTCCTCTGAATACTCAAAAGGTCACTTGGGGTATAAAAGATGTCAAAAGCAAAACACGTATTTAAGGCCAAATGTTAGTTGCATACATATGCATGTGTAGAGTAGAGATTTATGAAAATTTCAGTTTTTCAGATGTTTCAAAAGAAGAGTTTCATCTTGAAACTTTTAAGATGGAATTATTACGCTATATGTTACATTTTCCTATTTTAAATATCTTTTGCTATAGAGAAACGAATTTTTTTAGAGGTTTAAGAAAATAATATATAAGTTCAAAAAGTATTTCAGATTTGTTTTCCCAAATCAAACAGAAAGTTTATCAATAGCATTCATTTTTGATGTGAATAATATAACTGAAAGGCATGAAAAATATAGTCATTACATAAATGTATTTATGTAACCAAAAGGGGCTTTATTATTAAGTGATGAAACTTTTTTTTATCAAACTAATTGTTTACTAGAGAGAGCAAGTTATATGTCATTGATGTTCTGTCCAAGATAATCCCAGGGAATAAAAGTGAAGAAAAATTAAGCCGTGAAAACATACTTTTTCTCTCACGAATAATATCGCAACACTTAATGAATATAAATTCATTCAAAGAATCTAGAGGAAGAAAAATTAATGTGTTTCTTACATATTTAGAAACTGCCTCTTTAGATCTAAAATGTTTAAAAGTAAAACAAAATAAATTGCTTTCCTGCTTTCAGTGGCTTTACAGCATTAGAAGAGGACATTTCATTTCATAACATTAGTAAATCGTTTTAGGAATGAATATTTAATTATGATATATCTGGAAGCATATTATGATATATCTGGAAGCATATTTTATGCAGCTATAGTTTCTAAATTTGGAATATTTTTAGGATCTAGTAATATTAAATATTCATTTTTCCATTTATCGCTTTTAAAAGTTAATTTTTACCTATAAATTTATAAAATATAAAACATATTAGATAGAAAACAACGTAACGTTTCATTATTAAGTGAATAACAGCAGTATACATCTTAGTGTTTAATGCAAGATACTACAAGAACACAGAAGTTTACTGTACAGATATTGTGTTTCTTTAGTTATGCCTCTTTAAGTATATTTATACCAATATTCATATCCTTATATATACATGCGTATAAAGGTACATGTACATGCAAGGTCATCGGAAAAAATGGACTTGATTTTAATTAGTTTTAAGAGGGAAATTTTACTCGAAACAGTTTAACAATTTATATTCCCACATAAGCATAAAATCTCAATTCCTTTTTTTGCTATTTATTTAGTACATTTCAGTATGAGTTCCTTTGGTTGCCAAGCCCTGAATGGGGCTGTCTATTTCTCGCATACACAAAATTAAGTCTGGGAAAATTACGATAGCCAATTATGTTAGATTTTTTTCCTTAGGGTGGTTAGATTTATCAGAGTACATAAGGTTTCTTTTTACATATCCCCACAGAAAGTTTTCCGGGCCAAAGAATAAAGCAGGCCCTACCAATTCACCGAATCCATTAGTAGGGAGTACAGTTTTTAGATATGTTAAGGTTACCTTTCCAATCTCTACACTCATATCTTGGGCACCTTCCAAAAATTAAAGCCAACGAAGTTTATTTATCGTACAGCACATTAAAATCTGCTTCACCCTTTTTGGATAGTCTATGTCTACCAACATGGTGTTGCGATTTAACTCACATGTCTGACAGTATCATCAGAGCAAGCCAAGAAATTCTTGTCAAGAGTGCAAGATTGCGCCTGTCGTTGGCAAGAGCCTTGAGCAGCATAAAAGTGACAGTATGACTTCGTTTAGTTCCGCCCTCAAATTTGATGAAGAGCGCCCCAGCATGGGTATGTTTAGCTCAGTTCCGCCCCCAATTTTCTTGAGAATGGACGGGTCCGAGCGTTTCGCACCCCTCTACTCCTACCACCAACCTCTCGAGCGGAATTTCGGATCGCCGCGTATTTAGGGTGCCCCACACCGATACATTTACAATCACTACACATTACACTACACATTTACAACATCCATGCGTTCTCCGGGATTCGAAACGGGCCCTCCGTTACCGCAGTAGTAGTCTAGTGTAACTAGAATACCGCCTGTGCGGCATGTCTACCAATATTGTAAACATTAATTTAAGGGAGCTTATCGTGGAGAGAAGAAAACGTGAAAAATGATAAAAGCTTAGATTAAAACAGTAACCTCCCGTTAAAAAAGCAAAAAATAATACGATTATAAAATATGAAATAAAAGAATTATTGCATTGGAGAAATTTCAAATTATTGAAAAGTAACGAATTTATATTTTGGGATACTAATAAAATGGATGCTGGTTTGTCTATGATATCTTCTACAGGGTGGCTAATATTAAAACTAGATGCTACCAACAAAATCCTTGGAAATATCGTTTATGATATTAAGATAGAATTGAGATACAAAATATACAAGCAGTAAGAAAAAAACTTAAAGGAATTTCATTTTCAACTACTATTTCTGCCTTGAATGGATGTGAAGAAAATTTATAAGAATAATGCGATTATGTACTGCTGCAAGTGATACATTTTGAGAATAGCAAGCATTGAATGCAACCTTGTGTTTAATAGAAAATTTTGCTTCAGAGCTGTATCTGATAAAGTGAATCGTAATTTTAAATACAAGCATTTTATTATTTACTGTGTGACATTCGTTCAATTCACATGTATGTTCTGATGTACTGTAAAGAATAATGGCACCACTGCATGAAAAACTAAATCCGAATAAACTGAAAAGGAATTTAATGTTTATTATATTACTGACAATGTGTTTAACCATTTGCACTCCAAGTACTTCTCCCAGGCACTGCCAAATTGTAGTGTTGTATTCGCACAGTGCCTCTGAGGCACACCAACAATTATACTGCTATGAAGATCACGCGACTAAAATTACAGATAAATTTAAGTTGCATGTGATTTAATGATTGATGTCAGTATTTATTCATTTATCTGGCCGATAAAATAAAAAAATACTATTCACCATGGCGAAAAATATGATGGAAGAAGAGTTGGTAGCAGTGATGATGAATTTAGAGTGGATGAACATGAAAGTGATTCTGATGACTGTGACATTATTCCATCAATGAAGAAAAACGAAAAAGTGAAAGTGATGCTAATTTTAAACTGTGTCATACAATTGAAAATTACAAATGATTTATAATTAAAATTTTATTTTAGGAAATATTCACGTTACGAAAATAATAAAATAAATTTTCAAATAATCTTGCCTTTTAAACTTCATATGCAAACTTTACTTTCATATAAATCACACATAGCATAGTCAGACTCAGCAAAGAAGAGTCCGAGTAGATAAAGCTTTAGGCGAGAAGAGGTCCGAGTGTAAAATGTTACGATATCTAAAACACTCTTAGGAATTATTACAGAGATAACAAACTTATAAAATTATAAATATTTTTAAAATTTATCCGAATTAATTGTAATTTATATACCCATTCATAAATATGTTCTCCTGTAGTCAAACAAAAACTCTAGTATATCATAGCGATTGAGAAACTCTCCAATGGAAGTCCTTTAATGGACGTTTTGGTAGCATCCGCTTCACGTAAGCTTCAGTATCCACTCTCTGATTGATATCTCAGGTTTTAGAAGTAAGTTTGATTCACAGTTACGAAGCTAAAAATGATAGGATTTCAATGCCAAAATTCAAGTATTCAAGTCCAGAGAAGGCACGGAAAGCTATTAGAGCAATAAACATGTTGTTTATTTGTTTTGAGAAGGCGTTTGTACAGTGAAAAGTCTTCCCTGTAATGACACAGCCAGTGAAGCGTTTTATTATGTTGTTTTGAAGAGGATCTGGAAACATTTTTGCCTCTTAATAGGAAAAATAATATACCAAATCACACGGCATTAAAAAAGAGCCCCTTTTCGGCGGAAACGAAATTCCCAAAGGTCTTTCATCTTCTTACCTACTGAACTAGGTACCAAGAGATTTCGTTATTTGCAAAAATGATACCCGGAACGAAGGCCTACAGCTTTGATTCCATGAGAGACGTTCAGCCGAATCTCAAAAGGGCTGGACAAAATTTGATTCCTTTTGTATTAGTTTAATATATTATTACATTCTATATTTTTTATCAAATAATGAACTTTAAATACTTTTCAATTACAGATATTTGCATACTCAGGAAGATTCATATAAACAAGTAATGCGAAAACGAGCAAGCATATCTAACAATTAAATAATGAAATAACTATCCGTAAATACAGAGATTGTTTACACATTTTTGAAATGCTTTGGATAAATACTTTTATCCAAATCATTGAAAAATATTTTGGAATAAAACGTCTGGCAACAGTTCATTACTTGAAATAAGAACAATTTTCTGCTACTTTTAAATTTATTCTTTTTTCGAAATGTCGCATATAAATAAGCTGTAGATTGGAGGATATGTTTTTGTGCTTTCCGAAGAAAAAAATATTGCTATTCCTTAATTAAAAAAATGTTGCAAAATACATGGTATTATAATCTCTAAGAGCACAATCAATAACATTATTCATTCAAAAAAGAAAAGCGGTCATTCATTACATCTACATTGATAAAAGACTTCAAACAAAATACCTGAAAAGGTACGTACTGTTTTTTATGTTTCTAAAGTTAAATCACTGGTACCAAGAGAAAATCTTCTGAAGCAGAAATCAATTGAAAGTCTTTAAATACATCTGTAGCAACAATAAATAAAACAGTAAACCAAGATTTACAAATTAGTACAATTTGTAATTTAGAAGGACAGAACTAAAGTAGATTGTGAACCTTGATTTAGAATGTGTTTACCAAAATGACTAAAATAAAAGGAAGGCTATTTATTATCAAAAAACGAAGCAAAAAATGACACAAACTTGGTTCCGTCAACCCGAAGGAAGTTTCAGTAAGGGTTCATGATTGTCGCAGGATTTTAATGTGAAATGGAAAATAAGAAGACTGAAAAAAAATGTTAAAAATCAACTCGTACACTCAAGAGATTTTACATCCGATATTTAAAGGAGAAATTCCATTTCCTTGTCCCAAAGAGAAGTGACATTCAAAGATAAAAACTTCATCAAAACAAAGCAACAAGTCATACTTGAAAACTTACCATTGTATTCGTTGAAAACTTGAAGACTGGTATAGATATTGCACATACACCTTTCCGAAGTATTCGAGCAAAGGCCCCAAATGTTTCACCTGTAGACTATTGCGGCTTTAGTTTCTTAAAAAGGAATCTTTCTAAGCGCAAACTCACCACAGTTGATTTACTACGGAAAGTAGTGGAAGAGGAACAGAAATCAATATCAAATTTGACTCCCAGTTTTGCAAACGTTATCTGTCAGCATTAAGAAAGACTTATTATGCAAAATATATGAAATTTGAAAAAAGTAATCAAGTTTTACTCATAATACATATAAAAAATGTAGAAAAAAAATCATAGCTTACATAATTTTTCTTCTGGTTTTAAATTAAAGGGTTTAATTAAATACAGCATTTTGAAAACATATGGCAAACACTTACTCGATTTCTTCCCTTAAAATAAAATTCAAACCAATTTTTCCCATGCAGTTAAAATACATCAATATTTCCACTTAGTTATGTAAAATTTGAAAGAAACAGTTTAAATCATTACATCTTGTTTTAAGAATTGATTATAAATTACTTCAAGATTAATGGTTTTATTTTTCAAATAAACCTCTTGCATTCATCTGTATACCATACATCAGCTACTGCATAATTGAGAATGAAGTGACTATTAAAAATTTTATTTTGCCTCTAAAAGAGATTTTAACCATTTCCACTTCTGCATTAGTGCTAATGATTCTTTGTTAAAAATTATTTGACGTACAGTCTAATATTTCTGAAACGAAACTTCTCATTCTTTTCAAACGTGTCTTGTAAATGGTTACACAAATGAAGTTTGTGGCTATGCTACGTTTTAAAAAATGATGATTATCCTGAGCACCGCTCTTTAATTACAGAGAGTGTTATTTTCTCCGTGATTCCGCTGCTTTCAAACTGCATTTTGAGGAAATAGCTAATTTGCAAAAGTGTTACACGCAATATATATAATTGGCTAAGCGCCAAACACCTGAACTTATATGAAAGTGGCAAACAGTCAAAATAATTCTTACGGATGACTGCGCGTTCTATTCTCTCAGCATCCATTTTCATCTTTTTTTTTTTTTTTTGTTTTTCGTAAAGGATGCTAGAGGAATAATTTTTACCAACTTCTTATTTTATTTGCATTTCGCTTTTGTAATGGCTTAGGTCTAGATTGTTGGGAGACACATTTAACTGTACTCTTGCTGATTTGGAATTATAAGCTGCAGTGAGGCTAGAATTATATATTTTCAAAAGATAATTTGTGGAGAGTGAATAGGCAACAAAGAAAAGAATTTTCGAAATAATGGAGAAAATGTAAATAAATTTAGTGAAATCGATGAGAAGAACATTTGAAACATTTTAACAAGTTATCTATTTATATGCGTTGATTTAACCTTGATTCATCAATGATGCAAATATGATCTTTTACTATAAGATAGTTGAAAGATGGATTTCTTACTGAGCTCTTTTTACTAGAAAATATCTTCAGAAAGCGTTTTCCCTCAAGAAGGCGGTATCCATCCCGTGTATGTCCAGTCTCTGATATAAAGTAAAAAAGCAGCACAAAATCTTTATAAAATATTAAATAATATATAAATATTAAATAAGTACTACATTACCATAGGCTTAAAAATTTTTAAACTGTAAAAGCACTACGTATTTCAAGTACGTTATTAATTTTAATATATTGTAAACTTATTTTAGCTTTTATTGCTTGCTTCTAACATCGGAAAAAATGTTAATGTGTTCATTATATGAAGAAATCCAAGCTATAAAAAACTATCACCTCCTCGAAAGAGAATGTTATAGATATTAACTTTCAATTTTGTAATTTGACACAATTTATAGATATTATGACGTATGGCTTGCCACATACGTTATAATCTAAGAATCACATATTTTTGTAGCTAACTAATAAGAAGCTTATCTGAGTTTGTGAATAAAGTCCTACTTTTAAATTTAGGATTTTTACCGCGTAAAACATTCGGGCATCATATTTCAATGAAAATATATATTTTGACCGCTCTTGAATCGATTTGGACTTTATTTTTTGGTTAAAATCTGTACGTACGGACTTAATAAAGGAGCATTTTTTCCAAAACGGATTGTAAAATGGAATTAAAAAAGATTAAGAAGGAATGTTTTTCGTGACGTTTGTACGCACTTACATATGTATATAATTCTTATAACTCAAAAACGATTGGACGTAGACCGTTGAAATTTTGTACATGGGACTGCTATAACTCGTAGTTCTGCAGATTCCTTTTTCATTGCCATAGGCCGCACCAAACATATATATTCCAGTTCTGTTACTCGGCTCTATGAGCTTAGATTTTTAAATTCTTTTATGTTGATAAATTGCGCATTTTTTGCTTTAAAAGTGATTGAATTATGTTGTTCTTATCTTCCGGTTAAGGTTTTATGCCTTTAGTTAATCTGTATGCAATAATTTAAAAGTTTAAGAAGTTCAACAATTTAAAAGTTTAAGAGGCTCTATGAGTAGACCATTAACGAGGCCGCTATTTGTTTACATTTGAAAATCTTAGTAGAATGGTGAATTAAATTTAGTTGGTACACCAACTTCAAATCCTCTTTGCTCAGTGGGAGTAAAAGTTAACTTACGTGCTCGAAAAATGTTTTCCTGCTCGCTGACCGGATTGCTTGTTTTTGCCAGAAACTCTAATTTTAATCATAAAAATTGTTTTGTTAATTGTTTTAACTGTATCTATTGTTTCCGGTTTTTCTGTATTTTGCAATTTTCAATGAAAATAAATGAGCTTTTATGCAATTTTGCCTTTTGAGGATTCATTGAATGAGGTATACTATGTCTGTAATGAAGCTCGAGGAAAAGAGTTTAAATGAAGTGCAGCAGAAAATGTGTATAATTTAACAGGCCGTATGAAGAAGTCATGTGATGTCCACATTAGATATTTTAATTTACATAATATTTCTTTTAATACTCAAATGTTAATTTCTTATAATTTTACATGAATAAGAATTATTAGTCCTTATTCGAAAGCAAATTTCAGTAGTTTGATTGTATATTCCAACTTCAAAGATGCTGATGCCTCTCAGCTTTCGAATGCCAACTTAGTACCTGCAAAATACAACGGCACGTTTTTAAAATACTCATTTGTTTTACCGTCTAAGCTTCACTGATAGTAAGAATATTTGCTAGAAAAGATGTAAGTAGACTTGTTAAGAATTTAACGGAGAACCCGAATTTTAGTAAATAATGCTTGAATCATATGTCTAACATGACTTAAAATATAATATAAAATTAATTTCTATTATTTCTAACGTAATCATATCGCGTCCAAATAAATACCGTTCATTATGATACATTTCAGTTTTCTTTTTTTTTTCAACTTATGTTAAGCAATATATTTTTTTGTGCATCAGTACCACAAGCTTAATAATAGTATATTTTGATTGATTTTGCTTATGTAAGAAAAATAATTTTATCTAATTTCGAATGTAATGAAATAAAAATATATATCACAGTTTTACGATCTATTTCTAAATCTCATTTATTTCAATAGTTGCGGTAACAACGGACCATAGATCTATATTCAATGATTTGGAGAGGCGTGAAAATACGAATGCTCCCGTAAAACAGCAGAAGTACGGAGATGGTAGAGGTAAAATGCTTGCTATATCTTTGGTTTTGTAAGTTTTAACTGTAATATAATGAAGCCAATATAAATTATTTAGAGTTATCATATTATACATTATATAAATTATATAAATTGTCTTTTAATGAACATCAGTATTGTAAGTGTCCACATATTTGGGCCATCAGTGTTCTGTATATTTGAACTGAAAGTATTTAATGATAAAGAAAAATTTGCTAATGTTTTAATTGCATGTAAATTCAGGTCTTGCTATCATACTTAAATGGAGAAATAGTAAAATTATTGACAGATAATACCATTAAGTATTTCTGAATTAATAGTATTAGAATTTGTTGTGCAGTAAATGAAAGCTAATGCACACTATTCACAAATATTATTATAAAATATGTATATACTATTGTAATATTGCAAACATGATCATTTAGTTTGTGCAGTAATTGTCAGTTTTACAAAATAAGATAGAACCAATGAAGACCAAATGCTGAAATTAATACGATGCTACAAAGCACTTGGGTTCTTAAATATTATAATGAACAGCAATTCACTTTTAAGTACGGCAATAATATGACAGGAATATGGATTGCATTTTATCAAATAAAATTACTTCTTTCAAATTCTGCATAGTCAAATTCAGAAGGCCAGGAAGCCCCCTGAACTGTTGACAGCTTAGCGTGCGCCCTGTTCTCCTCCAGAAGTCTTTTCCAGGCATCTCTGCTTTCGGCAACTGTTTTCCAATTTTTTACCTTTAGAATGTTTAGGTCATTTTCAACATAATTTATCCATCTGGCCGGGGCTCTACCTGAGGTCTGATTCCCGTGGGCTTTGTCAGAAAGATTTTCCTTAAACACCAATCTTCATGCATTCCGGTCAGATGACCAGCCTATTTAGTCTGAATAGTTTGAAAAATTTGAACTACATCAGGTTGTCTATAGATCTTGTATAATTATAAACTGGATCTTCTTCTCCACGATCTATTCACACGGACCCTAACCAGTATGCAACGCAATATACTTACTTCCCTCAAAAAAACCCAAAACTTCGTCATCACATAAAATCAGAGACGCATAAGTCAGAAGAAGTCTTATAAGGCTCTTATAAAGAAGTATTTATTGCTTCTATTATGGTAATATAATATTCAAACATTTACAAGCGTATTTCATAGTAAATTAATTAGTAGAAGACATAATTAAACATAAAATTTAGTGACGAAACTGCATTTGTATGTTGTTAGATCAATAGAAAGTGTGGTATATTTAAATATATAAATAAAAGCTTTTAGGCAGCAGAAATAAAAAAAAAAAGAAAAAATTAAAAACTGACCCTTAATTTTTGTTCTTACTGCAAGGAAAAAAGCAGTTTAATACAGTGGAGATGTGTTTCTTTATGCTGGAAAAGGAGCAAAAAAATGTCTTAATATATAGGAAAAAATTAATATCCTCTTAGTAATCTGATTATCTCCAACACCTTTTTCTGTGGTGGAAAAAGATATAATAAAAGTAGTAACAAATTAAAACAACCCTACTTCATTCAAATAGCAGAATCAAAGCAAACACGTTAACTATGTATACAAAAAATAAGATGTACTGAAAATGCGGGATATAAAGTATTATAATAAAAATTAATAAAAAAATCTGAAAGATTTCAGATTTTAAATTACGTCCAAAGGCGCGTTTTTTTAACGTTTCGTGTGCTACCTTTTTTTATTAAATATCATGTACTACGTACTCAAACCATAAAATTCAGTTCAAAATCAATATCGCAAAATCATTTTAAAATGAACATATCTTTAGAATTTCCGTAAGTCTCCTGCGCTGGAGATAAAAATGTTTTTCTTTTTCCGTACAGTGTTGCCATTGCTCGCTTTGAAATCATTTAGTTTGTTAATCAGAAATTCGTTGAAATGTTACAAAACATAAAATCGATAATAAAGCAAATTTCAAATTCAAAATTAGGGCTTCCAGATGCCCATATTCGCAGTAGGATTACGTCATTCAAAATTCGATGGCTCTAGGTTTTATCACAATGCGAGAAACATGCATACATTTATGCAGATTTTTCATTTTTTAAAATTTAATGCAGAGCGATAACATTTAGTGGCAACAATTTGAAAAGTGAAACGGGCATTCAGAGTGATTCAACGCAAAATCGCAAAACGAAAGTAATAGTCCTTCGGGACTAAATCCCTTTGGACTAAAAAGTTTAAAAAATGAACGTCAAGCAAAAAAAAATAATTAAGGGCAAAAGCAAAATTGTAACAAAAGCCACTAATTCTTTCATTTCGTATTTATTATTTTCCTATTCTCTATGCGTTTAGATATATAACCTTTTTTGCGCGTTATTATTTTGCCTTTTACTGATCATAACAAGTATTTTAATCCTGACTTATTTTGCTTAACTTTATTTGTAATAACGCCATCGTTTGTCAGTTCTCTATTATTCTTATGCTTTTAGTTTTTAGTCATCTTCAGATATTTTAGTTAATTGATCAACACGAAAATCGAAAATTCATTGAGTATTTAGTTTATGGAGCAAAAATTTATAAAATGAATGCCAAACAGTCAATGGAAAGCAAATAAAGATTTCTCACTAAAACCCAAGGAACTAAAACAAGCTAAACAACAGATAAAATGAAAAAGCATGATAAATTAAATGATAAATTATTTGTATAAATTTGGAAACTATTAAACATTTTAGATATTTTTCCTTACTTTATTTTTTCAAAGTATCATGTTATGATGCAAATGCAAATTTTTTAAAGATTTTCAAGTTAGAAGAAATGATGTTTGTGATAATATTTATGTATGTCTCCTGATGATCTCAAACTGTTAAATTTTGTCTTTCGCTGAGAAAGATATTCATGGGATAAGAAAGTATCAAAGAATTTAATAGTAGTTGATATTTGTTATATAGAAATCAATGAAAGGATCGAGATTTAAACTCCTACAGTAAAACAGAAGGAAGAAATCTAATTGAAAATGTAACATTGGAAGAAATACCAAATTGTAATTAAGCTCACTGAATAAATATTAAGATTGTCAAGTAATTACAATATCGTCACTTCGTTCATAAAATATTAGTATGTATTCAAAGAAGTAAGCATTTGCACTAAGTCATAACTAATGTTCAGAACTAAGAAACATACTGTAAACAGAATAGATTCAGGAAAGATCATTAACTTCATCTTCTCCTCATTATTATTAATAAAGTATATTTCAACCACTTCATCGTCAAACAAAAATATTTGTTGCTTTATTTTACTCCAAAGATAAACTTTTGGCATCTGGAAGTACCCTTAGAATTTTTTTTTACCTCTTTCACCAGCTGTTAAAACATATTAGAAATCCGTCTACTTGTCACCCTTAAGTTTGCTGAATGTCGTCTCCTTGTCAAAGAGAAAAAAAATACTTGTTGTCTAGCCTCTTATCTGAAAATTAGCAAAGAGTATCTCTTAAAGGCTTGCTTTCAAATGAACAATAGTTCCACTGCAATGCCAGCTGAAAAGATGGTCGGAAATTCATTACTATTTTCAGTCTTTTTAAGTGAACTTTGCTTTTCATGATCGTGTTACAACCCCACTATGAGAACAGCGTGACTGGTTAGACTATTAATCACCTCAAAATCGCTGAAACAACCTTGTATTTGGCGTACATTTATTAAAACATTCAATCGATTTAGAGGGCAGCTACAGGTCCCTCCACATCAGGAGAACAAAATACCAAGAAAGGCCTTTCTAGATATTTCTTCTATATTAATCACCTCTTTTCATTTATTGATTCTGGAGGGGGGGTGAATTTGAAAAACTCCAAGCTAGGAACCTCTTCCTAGGATAATGATCCAGGTCACATTTAATTCCGACGAATGTATGCCTCTGCTGATGAAACTTTTCAAATAGACTCTGCCTCGGAGCGGTGAAGTGGTTAGAAGAAACTGAAGTGGTTAGAGAATAAAACTGAACAGAATCGTATAGTGCAGTGTTTATAAATAGTAATCACATCTAAAATACATATAGGTCCTATGCATTTTAGGTATGATATACGTATAAAAAAGAAAATCACATCTAAAATAGGAATATAGATATAAAATACATATAGCTCTGGAAATGTTTGATGTGATTACATGTGATCACATAGTAATCACATCAGCAATCCCCGAAGCTTTCTCATTATGTAAATGTAACGCCGTAACTTCTGACGCATAAGTCAGAACGGTTCTTATATAGTTCTCGTAAGAAAGTAATTATTGCTTCGATTATGGTAATATAATATTCAGACATTTACAAACACGCTTCTAGAAAATTATATCAACTAAAGAACTAACTAAGAAAAATTTCAAATTGTTCTGGACGTATATATTGAATTATAAAATATCAAACCTGTTTCATAAAATCTTGGTATATTCCCTAATCAAGATAATATAAAATATAAATACAAGCACAGCCTTATGTTTGAGATTATTCGTGTAATTTTTATAACTTAAGTTTCGATTAACAAAAATCAACACAATTAAAAAAAAATCAAAGCTTTCAGATTTTACATTATGGTCAAAGATGCATTTCCTAACGTTTTTTAGGTTACCTTTATTTATTAAATACCATGTTCTTCGCACTTAAGCCATAAAATTCAGTTCAACAGCAATATCGCAAAATAATTTTAAAATGACAATATCTTTAGAATTTCTGATACACAGTCTTGCGCGCTTTAGACAAAAAGGTTTTTTCTTTCGTTCCGTGTTGCCATTGCTCGCTTTGAAATCGTTAAGTTGTAGAGATACTAGGTATTTTTGGAAGCAGGAGTCATGAAAAATGAGCAATGCCCTCGCCGGGACTCGAACCACGAACCTCTCGAATACGCGTCGAGTACTACACGAAGAAGGTTCCCATATTCGGATGGAAAGGTGCGTTATGCAAAATTTGATGGCTGTAGCTACCGTTGTTTTATAACGTGTGCGAGATACATACATTTATGTAGTATATTATTATAGTAGTATATTTATTACAAATATACATACATTTATGTAGATTCTTCGTTATTTAATTTCTTAAATACAGGGTTCTAATATTTTGTGACAACAATTTTTAAGTGAACCGACCGTTATAGTTAAAAAACGAAAAGTACCAAAACGAAATTAATAGTCCTTCAGGTTAATTGCTCCGTTGGACTGAAAAAATGCATAAGAATATACAGTATCTATGTAATACATTAATGGTAAATAAATTACAAATAACTCAAAAAGAATGAGCAGTTATGGATAGCATAAAATACAAATATGCTAGTAGTAAATTGAGATCATAACCGTTGATATTGTTGTTTATCATAATCATTGATATCATTGATATTGTTATCGTCTTGTCCATGTATTTTGTGAAAGAGTGGTTGCAGAGACTCAAGGAGGTTGGACTTCTACTTCCACTCCCTACCACGAAACTACACAAGAGGACTTTCGGCTTGCCATATACACTCATGTCCATAGATTAAGGATAATGCAAAATCAGGCACAGGAAGAGTTAGAAGCAAAACAAATTTGACTTATTTGTAAAGCTTATTTATTACACAAAAGGTAAAAAGCAAAAGAAGATGCTATATGTTTGATGTTATTTAAAAAATTAGCGATTTTTTCTCCCTGGAGCAAATTACAAAAAAAAACCTATTTACAAAAAACGAATATCACATTGTTGTCATGATTGTTAATACATTGTATGTCTCCCAGACGATGCAATCCAGTCCGTGCAACGCCTAGGCATGCTGAGTATCAAATTATCGATCTGAACTTGGAGGGGGGATATTACACCACTCAAAAAGCAATGCTCTCCGAAGTTCCGGTAGACATATAGGAGGAGGTTGACAGGCTGCAACTCGTCGGCCAAGCATGTCCCACACGTGCTCTACTGGATTCAAGTCCGGTGAGAATGCTGGCCAGTCCATACGGGTGATATCCTCCGATTGAAGGCATTCGCTTACGATGTTTGCACGGTGAGGACGGGCGTTGTCACCCATAAACACAAATTGTGAGCCCATGGCGCCCCGAAACAAACGCACATGTTGTTCCAGAATGACATCCCGATAGATCTGGCTTGTCATGGTTCCAATTTGAACACGCAGGTCAGTTCTGGAACCCAGAATAATTCCACCCCAAACGAGCACTCCTGCACCACCATAACGGTGTCGTTCAATGATGTTTTCTTGGTGGTAACGGGTATCTGGAGCTTTCCATATGAAAGTCCGGCGGGAATCAGACTGCAAGCTAAACCTGGACTCGTCGGAAAACATCACACCAGTCCACTGTTGCGGTGTCCACAATGCATGCTCTCTACTCCAGGCTAACCGCAGGCGACAGTGAGTTGCATTAAGTGGAACGCATCTGACAGGTCTACGAGCATATAGACCAATCTGCCCTAAGCGTCTGTACGCGGTCTGCCTTGAAATTGTCGTACCAGTGGCTGAAGAGAGCTGACGAGACAGGTCTGAGGCTGTGCTCCGCCTGTTTCTTTTGGCAATAACTGCCAAATACCGGTACTCATTCGGCGTATGCTGACGAGACAGGTCTGAGGCTGTGCTCCGCCTGTTTCTTTTGGCAGTAACTGCCAAATACCGGTCCTCATTCGGCGTTGTAACTCTGGGGCGACCTGTGCTGTAACGTCTACTCGCATTACCATCATCTTGGAATCGTTGCCAAAGCCTGGAGATGACACTCAGGGCAATTTCAAGTTCGTCTGATACTTCCAGTTGGGTACGCCCACATTCCAGACGGCCGATAATTCTACCATGTAAAAAATCATCCAAATGCGTCTTTTGTGTGATAACTATTCGGTTGTTGCACTGAAATGCTTATAAAGCGCCTTCGAACAATTTTACTTCTTTGCCTGTATTCCTTATATATCACTCTCTTACACTCTCCTCATTGTGACGTACCATCGGTGTCATCTGGTTACTTCCTGATATTTGGGTATGATTCTTGAAGATGTGTGTAGTGATTTTACAGGTGATATATTTATTTTAGAGTTCGATTTCCGCGTGACTCCGAATTATCCTTAATTTATGGACATGAGTGTATTTTACTGTGCTCCTATGCCGCAAAGGCACTATACATTTACAATCACCCATGCCTTCTTCGAGATTCGAACCCGGGACCTTCGATAGAGTGTAGTACGCTCTCCTAGCTACTATATCGTCTGGGTGGCTTTGATTACTAGTTTTCTGAAAAAGACTAAAACCAATAACAGTAATAATAGTAAATATCATATCATAAATGCTGATATTTTACCTAAAGAAACCTACAGATGCTAGATAGGAAGGAAATTCAAGTGATAATGGAAAAATGGAAGCAATAATTTTAAAAGTGTAAAAAATAATAAATGAGAGATAAAGAAAAATGCAAAATAATGAAAGTATTTTACGAAAACGGCAGCTGAAAGTCTACAAAGGTATATGAAGAAGTTTTAAATATATTGAATCTCTGATATTAGGATTAACAAGAAATCCTTATCAAAAAGAAGTGATATAATTCTCAAACAAAAATTAGAATATTCTTCAGTTATTATTTATTTTAAAAGGAAATGTTTCATTAAGTAAAATTAGATAAAGACATGAAAATTCAGGTTTAAATGTGATTGGTAGAGCTACGAACAGAACAGATAAACTGTATGAACAATTTATTCAAATTTTCACATTTTTGAAAATAAATTTAGATTTTTTAAAAAATTTTATGCAGACTTTATTAATCTTTTTATTAGAAACATTTTCGATGATTATATAAAAAAAAACTAAAATATCGTATGTAGAAAATTTCCTAATTTACCTGTTGATGTCTCTTTATTGTAGGTGAAATGATTCAGTCGCTTGTAAAATATAGTTATTTGACTAGAAAAAGACATTTTCCCGTCATTTAACGTTATTGAAGTTATGATACAGAAATTTATATTATCAAACATTCTCTGTGTTTCCATAATATAAGCAAAACCAAATACAACAAAATTTCGAGCTCAAAATTCATTGAAAATTGCCGTATATTCTCAAATACAATTTGAGCTATTTCAATATAAATTCATCAAAATTTGAAATTTGATATTTTCAAAATAATATATAGCCTTTATTTGATTTCACTAATGAAATCAGATCAAGAAAATTTATAACGCTGTATGCATTGAGAAATTCATTTCTATGTTATTTTCCGAAGTTTTACACTAAGCTAATAGAAATTCGCATTTTATGGGTCGAATATATATGAAATTTCATAACATTTTTCAAGAGAGAGCGCTATTTTTAATGTGAATTTCTCAAGTGGAAGCTTGAAGCATCTTGCGTTTTCGCGTGTTTCTCGCAACATGTCATATAAAAATTGCCCTCATATTTATTGCAGTAATACATTAATGTAAAGAAGCGACGTAACATAAGACATTTCAAATTATTTTCTCAAAAGGGTTTTTAATCTCGAAACGCGATTTTGTGTTGTTTCACTCTTCATTCGAGTTAGCTGCCATTCGGAAAAATGTAAGATATTATTAGCCCAAAGGGCGATAGCCCAGAAGGCCTATTAATTTAGTTTTGCTATTTTGCGTTGGTTCACCATAAATGTCGGTTCACTTTTCAAATTGTTGCCCCCAAATGTTAGAGCCTTGTATTATATTTAAAAAAAATAAATAATGAAGAATCTTGATAACTGTATATATGTTTCTCGCATTGTAATAAAACAACGGTACCTAGGGACAACCAATTTTAAATAACTTACGTCTCTATCCGAATATGATCATCTAGAAGCCCAAATTTAGAATTTGAAATTTGTTTTATTACCGATTTCATAATTTGTAAAGCATTTATGAGTTTTTGATTAAGAAACTGGACGACTTCAGAGCGAGCTATAGCAACACTGTACGAAAAAAATTATCTCCATGGCGCGAGTGTGTGTATCGGAAAATCTAAACATATGCTATTTTAAATACTTTTTGGTATTGCTGTTGAACTGAAGTTTTTGGTGCATGCGAAGAAAATGATATTTAATAAATAGAGGTAACACAAAAACGTTAAGAAAACGCCCCTTTGGGCGTAATATAAAATCTGAAAGCTTTCAGATTTCTTTCTTTATTTATTTATTAGTCATTGTTTTTTGTATTCTTTCATATGTAATCCGCCTGTTATTAAGTAACAAACTAAACTATTTAAAGACAATAGATTCAGTTCTTAAAAACTATATTTTTAAAAATTTTACCTGATTTATTTAAATAAAAATGTATTTAATGTATGACATATCTAATAAAAAATATTAAATATTTTTATTGAAATTTATTAAAATAAATGATTTTCCCTTTTAAATATACAGAACACTTACAACGCTCTCACATTAGTCTAAATGATATTCAACTAATGTCCTATAGCAGGTTTCGCTATTCCACCTGGGATAGCGAAATCTGTCTGTCGATAATAGCTACTGATAAAACATGTTAAACTTTAAAAGAGCCCCTATGGGCGATCTTTAAAATCTGAACCCTTTCAAATTTTTGTTTCGTTTTGGTTTTAATGTTATGCTTTAGAATTGCATGTTTCTAATTTATTCAGTAGTTACATACTGTTAAGACAAAATGCTCTCGTAAACCTATAAAATAATACATTTTTAAAGTTGATTTCCATCAAGTGATAATAAATAGTTATTTGAAACATAAATTTAAAATGTAGCTAATATTTTATTCGTATTGCGTTATCATTTACTTATTAGAGGAAAAATAAGAAATTATTTTGAATCTTGAGTAATAGTTTGATAACACGGCTTTGTGTGTAGTTAGAATGAATTTGAAATATGTATTTGAAAGTAATTGTTAAATACATTTTGAAGATAATCCTTTTAATTAGTCGTCCTTGAAGAAATTTACAGGTAAATTCCCAAAAATAAAAAAAAAATACCAAATTATGTTTCATGAAGAAAACTTCCCGCATTTAAAAATAATTTAATTAATAAATCAAAAGACCAAAAAAAATCTCATTATTTCACTTACGTTTCATGTATAACATATTACATATAATAATTTTGTTATGGTATTTAGATTTGAAAAAGATGAAAAGTTACATGTGAGATATGTATTTAGGTTTAAAATCCTATTTTTGATGTCAGATTTATATACAGTAAGTTAAGGATTTTATTTTTAATTAATTAATAATATTTTTCTATATTGTATTTTGCTTTTCTAATGAATAATTCATTAAAGGTATTTGTTGCATTTGATTGCCGTTTTGATTTCTTTCAGTTACAAATAAATCTCACAGAGTTTTCCTTGCTTTCTCTTTTATAATAGATGAATAGCAAAATTAAAATTAAAGCATACGGTCAGCTATATGCAATGTGTATAAGTATATTTAATTTTAATCTATTGGACATCTCTAATTCGACAGCAACATACCGAATGATGAAAGGTTTCTCCTATATTAAGGTTTGTAATAACAAGCAGGAGACTTAAAACATTAATTGCATAAACCAACAAAGTACCTCTTGAAAATCATATGTCTGCTCTATAATTGTGAGAAGAGAAAATTTAATCTAGCGTCAATTTAATGAGAGGATTAAATGAGCAATATATCGTTTTATTTAACAAACAGTTTAAACGTGCTCATTTTGGCTTTATTTTATGCAGCACATCAAAGAAAAGCTTGAATTATTCGACTACAACATAATGATACGTCTAAAATATATTCAATTTTAATTAGAATAATTGTAATCAGAAAACGTCATCACTAATAAAGTTACACCTTAATTCAGTTAACCCATTATTCTCTAAAATCAGATTAGAATAGTACGCCCCATATTTCACTAAAATTAATTTAGAATCTCAACATTTTTATTACTTGATGTCATTATTTTCTTTTGAGTTCTACTTTCATTACGAATCATGCAAAACAAAATCATTCTTTCATAAATCATTCATTTTCTTAGACCTTTCATTTTTCATTAACCAGTTTATATTTTTTTCAGTAAATAAACAATATAAGAACATGAGAACGCTACATATAACAAAAAGTCCTGTTTAAGACATTATATTCTTGTAACACGTTTTATAAAATTATTGAAAAATATGTAATAAACACTTTCCCATTTTTTAATTTAAATTGAGACATATAAGCAAATTTAATTTTAATTACATGTCCCAATTCTCATAACATAAGTTAGTATTCTCACTCAAAAATTCTTAGGTTTAATTATGTTTTTCTGCATTAGTAAGCATTAATTAAATTAAATATTCTTTCCTCTTTTCTCATTTTCTGTGCTAACTTATATTTTTAAGCTCTTAATATAAGATTAACCCAAATTTAGAACATATTCATTCTCATAACATCCTTCTTACTTTACTTCAGTTAAGCTTTATAATCAGCACAAAACGGGTTTATTGCTTCGTAGAAATTTTCAATGAAATTCTTATTTCAGGAAAAGTTTACAACATACAAATACTAATCATGTCGAGCATGTATATTTCATTTACAAGAGTTGTATTTTTTCAAGCGTTTTTATTTATAACTTAAATTTATGATATACTAATTTTGCTGTTCTTGCTTTATTATGCATTAATAAATAACAGATTTGCAGCAAATTTGAAAATTTCTTTATGCTGTGAGTACTTCAAGAGCACTTCCATTTACTTGAGGAAAAATATCAGAAATATTTCTTAGAAACCTCTATACACCAAGTCTAACTTTTTCAATCAATTAATGTAATACAATTTACTTAATTTGCATTATTATTGTACACTCATGTCCATAAATTAAGGATAATTCGGAGTCACGCGGAAATCGAACTCTAAAATAAATATATCACCTGTAAATTCACTACACACATCTTCAAGAATCATATGCAAATTTCAGGAAGTAACCAGATGACACCGATGGTACGTCACAATAACGAGAGTGTAAGAGAGTGATATATAAGGATTACAGGCAACGAAGTAAATTGTTCGCAGTACCAGATGACACCGATGGTACGTCACAATAACGAGAGTGTAAGAGAGTGATATATAAGGATTACAGGCAACGAAGTAAAATTGTTCGCAGGCGCTTTATAAGCATTTCAGTGCAATAACCGAATAGTTATGACACAAAGGACGCATTTGGATGATTTTTTACGTGGTAGAATTACCGGCTGTCTGGAATGTGGGCGTACCCAACTGGAAGTATCAGACGAACTTGGAATTGCCCTGAGTGTCATCTCCAGGCTTTGGCAACGATTCCAAGATGATGGTAATGTGAGTAGACGTTACAGCACAGGTCGCTCCAGAGTTACAACGCCGAATGAATACCGTTATTTGACAGTTACTGCCAAACGAAATAGGCGGAGCACAGTCTCAGACCTGTCTCGTCAGCTCTCTTCAGCCACTGGTACGACAATTTCAAGGCAGACCGCGTACAGACGCTTAGGGCAGATTGGTCTATATGCTCGTAGACCTGTCAGATGCGTTCCAGTTATTGCAACTGACTGTCGCCTGCGGTTAGCCTGGAGTAGAGAGCATGCATTGTGGACACCGCAACAGTGGACTTGTGTGATGTTTTCCGACGCGTCCAGGTTTAGCTTGCAGTCTAATTCTCGCCGGACTTTCATATGGAGAGCTCCAAGTACCCGCTACCACCAAGAAAACATCATTGAACGGCACCCTTACGGTGGTGCAGGAGTGCTCGTTTGGGGTGGAATTATTCTGGGTTCCAGAACTGACCTACATGTTCCATTTGGAACCATGACGAGCCAAATCTATCGGGACTTTATTCTGAAACAACATGTACGTTTGTTTCGGGTCGCATGGGCGTACAATTTGTGTTTATAGATGACAACGCCCGTCCTCACCGCGCAAACATCGTAAGCGGATGCCTTCAATAAGAGAATATCACCAGTATGGACTGGCCAGCATTCTCACCGGACTTGAATCCAGTAGAGCACGTGTGGGACATGCTTGGCTGACGAGTTGCAGCCCGTCAACCTCCTCCTACATGTCTACCGTTACTTCGGAGAGCATTGCTTTTTGAGTGGTGTAATATCCCCCAAGTTCAGAACGATAATTGGATACTCAGCATGCCTAGGCCTTGTACGGACTGTTTTGCATTGTCTGGGAATGAGACATACAATGTATTAACAATCATACCAACCATGTAATATTGTTTTTTTGTAAATAGGTTTTTTTCTGTAATTTGCTCCAGGGAGAAAAAATCGCTAATTTTTTATTAATATCAAACATATAGCATCTCTTTTTGCTCTTTACCTTTTGTTTAATAAATAAGCTTTACAAATAAGTCAAATTTGTTTTGCTTCTAACTCTTCCTTTGCCTGATTTTGCATTATCCTTAATTTATGGACATGAGGGTATTAGACAAAGTTAACAAATTTATTTTGTTTGGCGTGATGACTTTATGATAACAAAAATATAAATTGCTAATGCATTTAATTAGAATAAAAATAATAAAAGTTTTCAAAATTAAGAAAAATATTGTTGGATAACTTACGCTGATGTTACCTAATTTCTGAATAATTTTCACTACAATTAGTATTGTGTACCCAAATTGTCTTCCTTTAATGTTTTTTTTATAAAATTCCATAGTAAAATTCAAATATATTGGGACGCGTAAGTCAATACGTTATTATCTTCCTGCAAAATTTGTTATTTATTTTATTGTTTTGCAGGCTTATTTTCCTAAAAAAACATTCATTTTGAAAAGCTTCTGCTGTAGTTCTTGCTGCCTGATTCGCGATATAGTGTCATTTGGTGAAGCGTATTATTTATTGTGATTAAAATTTACTCAATACTGTTAAAATAAGATTTTCTGTTTATATATCTATCTAGTATACCAAAAGAAAATCTGAATATTTGTTTAGAAAAGAATTATCATTGAAACCTAACTGAAAATAAAGGAGATCTTCAGCTGCACAAATCAGAGAGTAATTTAAGTTGCCCTCAAATAAATATTTAGTAACTAAATAAAAATTTAGAAGTGCGTATTCAGTGGAGCTTCATTTATCCGAGCTAATTGGGATGGATCGTTTCGAATAACATCATTTGCAAAAAACAAAACTCCTAGAAATTGCTGATTTCTTCAGTTTTAAATATAAAACGTTTGGCAGTCTTAAGCTTACATTACAATGTAGTTTTATACGTGTGTTGTTTAAAATAATGAGCGCTTGACGAAGAGTGTACATGAAAGTCACCTCCAGTTTAATGATTTCTAGTCTCCTCATTTTGCGTGAAATGGTATGAGATTCCTTGTTTTCGTCATGAACAATGTGTTTATTCTTAAAGAAGAAGGAATGGATCAAAATTGAATAAAAATAAGAAGTAGCTGGTTTTCGGGATCCTATAATTCAATGTCATTTTTCGGCGTTTTTCTCAGTTTAGCAGGATTTTATTGTATAACATTTTCTTCTTGTATACTTTTACTAGGGAGAAGAAATATCAATATGCATAATCCTAAGCCTTTCCTTTGTAACAAAAGTTAGTTCATCTGTCATGTTTAAATGATGCCAAATGAAAATTTGAAATTCATAGTACCAATATGAAAATTTGTTGCTTCTGTTTTTGTTAATAAATTATATAGCAGCATTCCTGACTAGAGGTATGCCCTCCAGCGGCTAGGCGTTAGAATCGTTGAATCGTTCGTTGACTTGTTGTTCGACTTTGACTCGATTTCAGGCGAACGGGCTGACTGCATGGACGTTTTCATGGTTTTCTCCATGTATAACGTAGGTATGAATCAGTTTCCCTTAGAAAGTGCTCCATCAAGACATCTCTATCGTTAGGGAGGTAGCCCTCGCGTGTTTTGCCATAGTCAAATAAAGTAAATTAACGAATTAACCTCTGACTAGAGGTAACTAAGATTACAATTGTTTGGAAACAGTGTTTACTTTTGCATCTAACCACGTCTTTTAGGAACTCTATCTTTCGTCTTTTAGGAACGCTACAAGTTAAAATAACAAATATTGATATACATAGAAATCATATTAATTGGTTCCGAATTTAAATGTTATTTGGGCCAGTCAAAGAGTAACAACGAAAAATCTAAATCCAAAAGGATGATGACAGAATAGCTAGGTATGAGTCAGTTTCCCGTAGAAAGTGCTCCATGAAGACATCTCTACCGTTAGGCAGATAGCCCTGGCGCGCTTTGCCATAGTCAAATAAAGCAAATTAATAAATTTTGACTAGAGGTAACTAAGTTTACAATTGCTTGGAAACAGTGTTTACTTTTGGATCTAAACACTAAATTGCCTTTTAGGAAATTTGCAGTTTAAAATAACAAACACTGATGTACATAGAAATCAGATTAATTGGTTCCGAATTTAATTGTTATTTGGGCCAGTCAGAGAGTAACAAAGAAAATTCTAAATCTAAAAGGAACACGACAGAAAAATACCTGTGATGTAGGAAGCTCAAAAAAACAGAGGAATAATTAGACAATTTTGACCCCCATATATAATAGTATTTTTAAAATTTATAATCATTAATTGAACTATTCGAGCATTGTTCTTTTCCGTTTGGAGATATCGCCTATTAAGCAATAAAATTTACAAGGTATGTTAAATATTGTGCTATTGAAGCGTTGTTTCTGTAATGCATGATTTAGTGGCAAAGTGCTTCAAAAATATTGAAATTAGTTAAATATGTAATGGGCACTTGTTCATAAGCGCCGGATTATATTTAAAGAATGAATTAGTGAAGTATATAGCTATTTTAATAACGTGACCATGGAGGTTAAGAAGAGAGGCCTTAACTGGCTTTCCCCATTGACTGCTGACCCTCATGGAGACCAAAGCACTCGGTAACTTATTATTAAGATTAGTGGATTCTGACATGATCGGATGTAAACATTTTGTAATTACGTCGTAAATATACGTATAAATGCATACATATTATTTTTCTACATTATATTAAAGTCCTACATATGTGATAAGAATGCATTTTAATTCATTCTGAATGGAATGAAATGCTATAAATTTTCCGGAATTGTTTACTCAGAACAGTTATTTTGAATAAAATACTTTTCTAAGTTTTCATTAATTACATTAGAAAAACATTTTAAGGTAATTCAATTTTATTCTGTTAATGATTACAAAAAATAAGATCAAAGTTTATTGTATTATTAATATTAAAATTACGCATTATTTCTTTTCTATTTACAAAATTTTTTCCTAAAATACTTTCTAAAATATGAGAAGATTTTTCAGCTTCTAAGGCATCTTTTAAATCGAAAATCTGAGTCAATTTATAATTAATGCTTTGTCCAGTTCATTTCAAATTAGAACACCTTTATTTTAATGATGAAAATACGTTAAATATTGGTGCTGATTTCCATGTACTTTTCATTACTATCTATGAATGTTTCTGAAAGGGAATAAAAAAGGATCCTTTTTTTAATTTACTTTAAAACTTATAACTGAGTAATTATAAAATGTGAGAAAGTAATTCTTTAAATATTTATGATATTTTTTTTACCTATGATTTCAACAATACATATTCGAAAAACTCTCCTTAACTACTTCCTTAAGTACACATCTCACAGATTTTTCTTTATAATACCTTTTAACAGATTCCAGTAGGAACAATTCTAGTTTAAATGGTTTTATAAACATATTTTCTAACAGAATTTCAATTTATATGTACAATTAAATGTAAAGGTTACTATACATTTAGATAATACTTATAATCATTATAAATTTAGAGATATTTAATAACTAGATTTTTTTCGCAGTAACTTTCACAGAAGTTCATGAATGAATAAATCCTTCATTTCCACATATATTTATAAATAATTTAATAAATATTTACGTATTTTGTTAAAGAAGGATACATACTTTTTGCAAGCATATGTATAATATACATACCTATATGTGTTTAAAATTTTTCGATTTCTGCGTGTTTATTGAATAAATATATTCATTATATTTTTCGAGTAAAGTAATTTACAATAATTTAGCATATACCAGAAATTTTTACATAAGAAATATGTATAAATGTAATTTAAATAAAAATTACATGCATTATTTTTAACACCGACTCTAAGGTCAGTTTTTCCTCGAAATTCCTCCATTATGGCATCTCCCCCTTTAGTTAGGCAGCCCTTGCATGCCTTACCCTGTTTAAAAAAAACTTAAACTGATCTATGTGCCTAATTATAAATATTTCAAGATGCATAATTTCAAATTAACATTTAGCCATCACGTTTCAAACTTTTGACTTAAAACACGTTTTAGGATACATTCATTATCAAATTCAAATTTTCTGGTAAATATATTTTGGATTAACATTCAATACTTCTTTTAGCAGTTGTACCCAATTTAATTGTTCTGTGATAATATAATAAACAATAATTATCCATTTCACATTTAAACATTAACCTCAGTGTCATCAGATCGAGATTTTGATTGCCTTACTGTGCATAATATCGCTTCCTTTTTTAAAACCGGTAAAACAACTAATTGATCTAAATTCACAAATAATCTGGAATTTTCATACTGCTAGGTAATACAGAAGGTAACAATATACAAAGTATATTGATAAACCGATTAATAATATTGGTGATGCTTTTTTTATGTCTTGAAACACTTTCAAAAATAGCAGACCACTACTGAAGTCTATGCATTGAATAACAAATATTTTCCATTCACAATTTTGTATTACATTTATTCATCAATTAAACATGTTGCTAAATAAAATTTTAAAAAATAGAGATATGTACGGAACTGTTGTGTGTGGAAATACTATCAAAGCGCTCTCAAGGAAGCTCTGGATGTAAACAAAAAACACCCCATCAGGAGACCAAAGCCTAGCAGCACTGCTTCAATCGTAGTTTGGGAGGTTGGTCCCTCCTTTTACGCATACCTCGGTGGCATATTTTTTAGCAAGCAAAATCAAAACTTTTGCTTGTACCCCGTACAACGAAAATTTAAATTTCAAAATTTTTTCACTTTAAAATATTCATTATAAAATATTTTTAATGCATTTTATATTGCTAAATAGTTTGGGTAGCTCATATTATTTAAATTTAATATAAATCAATTCCTCTTTTTATTTGAAACAAATCTAGTCGTTTGGAAAGCTGTTTCGCATGTTTGACGAAGCCAATCATTTGCTAGTGTTCCTTTAGTATTTCGTAAATTTTGATAAAGAAAGGAAGAATTTTCTTAAGACATAAAATAAATTTAAATCAGATTCTCAGTATTTCCTAACAAAATTTGGCTAAAATGACATCGTGTTAAACTGAATTACAATTTAATTTACATTAATTGTAGGATCATTATAACTGAAATTAAGTAATTGCAGAAGACAATCAAGAATTGTAGTCAGAATGAATTTTATGCCTTAAATTTGTATTAAATATGTATGTTATTCTAAATTTATTAACTTCTAATAACAACTAACAGTTCGTAAATATTTTTTTTCCTGCCAAACCAGGAAACGAAATCTTTTGACACGTCAGGTTAATAAGTATACGTATGACGTCATAATTTAAATTTACTACACTATAACAAATTTTTCTCAATAACATCAAAAGAATTATCGTGGTAATAACATACCGTGTCAAAAATAACATACCGTATCCAAATCTGAAAGATAAAAGTTACCAACAGAAGCCATTTTGTATACTATTAAATTCCGCTGCTCTAAGCGTATGTTCATACAGGAATTCATCTATAAAATTTATTTCCAGCTGAATTGTTTTTGAATAATTTAATTTAAAAAGGACCTGAAACAAATATATTTACCACATCAAGAGCGAAATTTAAATCAATAGCGTAGACTCAAAGGCAATTAACACTAAAATTTCGAACCAAAACTTAAAAATACTTTCGAAATAAATTACTTCCGTTAGAATTAATTTTATAAACATTTACAGTTAAAATTAATTGCATAAATGTCCAAACATTGACTAATTCGATACAGTCGCACTTTCTCCAAAAATGCTCTTAATTAATTGTTTCTTTCCTATTCAGTAGAAAATTCTGAAAGCAGAGTTTCTAGCATTTAAATCTTATCCTACTCGCAGACGATTTTGAATTATTCTAAATTCTAGACAATTTGATAAATGACCTGCGATGGCATCATGACAGCTGATATGTAAATTTGCGGATTAAATTGCATGATGAATGTCATTATTAGCCAGACCAATTACAGAACTCGTAAGCAAACTGCAATGAATATTTTACCTAAATTAAAATTTAAGGTTACGATGTGAGAATTCATTCTCGAATTCTGATAGTTTTTTAATTATTGATAGTTTACTTGCATCCAAAAAATGAGCTAATCATTTTATTTTCATTTATTTAAACATTATTTTTTACACTTTTTAAACTTGGCCTTTGCAAAGTTTAAAAAATAAATAATTAAAAAATTATTCTTGTTTCAAAGTCAAAAAATGTGTTCTTCAAACCAGGAAAGAAATTTTAAATTACAAGTTAAAATAAAAAATATTAAAAATAGTGTTACAGCTACTCTTTTAGTCTTATTTCTAATGTTATCAGCTGAGGTTACCGAAAAGTAAAGTGCACAGTGCGCAGCAAGGATTTTCGATATTTTATTTATCTAGAAAATATTCTGAAACCACATAAGGATCTATTTTCTAATACAGTTAAATAAATCCAATGCACTAAAAAGAAGAATAATTAATTTTTATTCAAAATATAAAACAAATGTAATGAGGTAAAATAAAAATTAAGTTTTGACAAAAATTAATGTATCCTGCGAAATGAAATTACTTCCTTATTTTATGAAAGTTAATATGATATGCAAATTAAAAAAAACTATGCCATTATCTAATGTTGAGAATAAAAGTGATGCAACGAAAATAATTATTACATATATTATATCTTTAGAGTAAATGGTTTCTAATAATAATTGGCAATTCGATGCAATGTATTTCTGTTGCAACCGGTTTTTCTTGATAGGGTTCCTTTTGGGTGGTAATGACATTATAATTGTCTAAAAAAATATGATTTGGTAAAAAACGCTCGCAAATATTTAAACCACTAACATAGTGAAAACAATAAATAGAACCATATATAACACATGTCTAGATTTGAAAAATATGAATACAGGCAGCATTTTACAGTGTTACAAATAGAAATTAATAAAATAAAAAGGCCAAATGTTAATGCATATCATTTGTTTCCTTCAGAAGAATGTGGATGTTTGCTCGTCCTTTTGATATATTATAGGGCTTCATGAATTTGAATTTGAAACATCAGGTTGACCAAGTGACTGGAAAAGGGCCTAAAAGTCTGTCGGCGTTAGAATGTTCAGGTGTAAAATGTAATTTTGCATATGGCGAAACAGAAAAATAACAATAAGCAAATTCTGGCTCAGGATGTTTCGGAAAACGAACAAAGATAGCAGAAAAACAGAAAATCGTCTTGGCTGCCGTAGTGTCAAATAGAAAATGAAATGGACCACTTTTGTCCTAGTCAAGATGCCAAAGGATTATTTACATGTTTACATATCTATAAACCTATAGTTACAGATCTGCCTAAATTCTCCTGTCGGTTTCGAAAGAGGATTTAATTTAATAACTTCAAATTTATAGAGTGTAGTTAATGCCAGTTTTTTAATATAGTAATAAACAAAATCGTTAGGAATATTATTCGCTTTCATTGTATGTGTAATGAGAACAATTTCACCTTGGAGAGAGATAGTTATGCACAAATATTTTCATTGAACTGATTAGAAACAGTATTTCCTATTACCTTTTTGGTTAATTAATTTAGTGGTGTTTAAAAAAGCCTCCTTTTAAGTTTAGTTTGATTCCATTAAAAATGCTGAAATCTCAATACTGAATACGTTCCTGATCTGAATTTGTTTTACTAAGTATTCAGAAAGGAGAGTAAATTTTTCAAGTTCGAGTTAATTCAAAACAGTTAACTGAAAAAGGTGCCATTTCTTCATCTGTAGCCAAAAGCAAATTGCTTCAAAGTGAAATTTTTCAATGTTTGTGAAAACTGGTATTATGTAATAGATAAGTAAAGATTACACTTTACAGTGGAATCATTGGTACCCATAGGAATTCCATTAATCTGTGGAAAGACAGAATCTTGAAATGTTATGTAGTTAGTTCTAAAAGGTGTGCATGAAAAACAAATCATTCCATTTAATGTCATTCAATATTGTAAGCATAACTGGAAAAAGTTTAGATAAATAAAGAAAAGCAGTTATAAATTTCTTTCAGTGGAAGTAAAGTATAGAAATTTTGGAAATCTAGCAATTGATGTTTCGTACATTCATATTTTTACGAGTTCTAATAACCGGAAGACTGTTATTAATAATCGAGCAGTAATGGCTATCTTGGTTAACTAATGTAAAAAGGAGAGAATTACATAAAAATTGTGTATTATTTTAAATCCCTCCTGTACAAAATCACATTATGATTAAAAGCAATATCATGTTAAAAGAGGATTGAATGCAAATAAAAGAACAGCGATAGTTATTATTACGTCAAAAATGAACTATGTTTTTCAGCGAATAAAACAAATCAGTATTGCTGATACCATTTATAACATAGCTAGCTAATTCCCTACAGAAATTTTAACAATGGAATCAAAACTGAATGTGCAAGTCAGACATAAATTTATTTTTAGCAATAATTATTCAATTTATTTTTCAGCAATAAGGTAATCTCTTTTGTTTACTAAATTCCTACAAATGCTATTAAAAATGTGCTTCACAGACATTCACCCAACATTTATAAAAGTTCTGTGTTAAAAAAGTTCACCTGAACTATTAAATAAAAGTTTTTCCTAAATTCAGCATCATCTCATACTTGGTTGTGTTATCATTTCTACTTTGTTAGTATTACACTTCACTTAGTCAATGCTGAATGTTATTAACTGTGCTAGGTTAATGCAACGTTCCCTAAACCGTTTCGTATTACGATACACTCGGGGAAAATTAGCATTTTGTTTGTTACATTTTAAATACTAAAAGTTCTGTTAATATTACAAAGACATATTCGACATTTTGAATTTTATTAAAATTACAAACAAATCAAAATAAATGATTTATTCTTTTAAATTAATAATGTATATATATATATATATCATTTTTGGAAATGGATAAAGTTTAAAGAAAACGCACGAGACTGCTTTTGTAAACATAAATTTGTTTTCGATTAGGAACAAAAAAGCTTTAATAGACTAATATTAATACTAAATCTCGTTTCCTATTATTATGTGAACATTCATTGAAATTTATGTATGGTATTTATTGCTGCTGTATAAGCATGATAACCGTATATTTTGCAAATTTATTGACTATTGAAAGCTTTTTTTCTCCATGTACTCGGACTCCCATTATGTATATATGTGTAGTCAGCGAAAACAAATGTGACGTTTTTAATTAATTTTACTTATAATCATATTACCTTAAATTACCTCTGATTTTGCAAGTTATCCGCAATTTATTTCTTATGCCAAATTGTTTCTGTCGACATCAATATAAAGTTTTGAGTATTTTGATTAAGTTTTAATCCCCTAGAAAATTATATTTAGAGTATAAAGTCTGATTTTGATACCTTTTCTTGATGGAGTTCCAATTTTCCTGTCCTTATTTTTACTTAGAATATTATGTTAGTTATCTTAGAATCATTTTACTTATCATTTATTCATAGTTTTATAAGATTACTATTTATCAATTATTTAAATGAATGTAAAATTTAATATATTTTAATTTTTATCAGAAGTAAATTTAATATTAACCTTTAAATTAAGGGCAAATAATAAAATAGCATTAAAATTATTTTAAAAGTATTGGAACAATGTGAAAATTATAGGTTTAAAATTTAAAGAAAAAGGGAGAGGTAATATGTCTCCGGTTGGAAAAGAAATATGAGTAAATAAAATATCAAATATACGCACAAAGTAGTTATACAGGTAAAACGTGTGAACTTCTTACCAGACAAATTATACAAAACAAAATTGTACACAATTTCTAGCCCAAAGGAACGTTGGCCCAGACGAGCTGTTGGTCTCGAAACGGCATTTTGCGTCTGTTCACTATAAAAGGCGCATTACGTTTCAAACTGTTGTCACCAAATATCATCGACCTATATTATATTTAAAGAAATTAAATAATACAGAATCTGCATAAATGTATGCATATTTTTCATATTCTGAAAATCAGCGGTACCTAGAGCCATCAAAGTTTGAATAATGTAGTCCTCAACCCAAGTATGGAGACCTGAAATCCGAATTTGGAATTAAACATTTTTATCTCCAGTACGCGAGACTGTCTATCGGGAATTTTGAACTTATCCTGTTTAAAATATTTTGTGATATTGTTGTTATATTGAATTTTATGTGTTTAAAGTGTGAAGAACATGATATTTAATAAAAAAAGGCAACACACAAAAAATTTTAAAAAATACCCCTTTGGGCGTAATATTATACCTGAAATGTTTCAGATTTATGCTTTTAAAGTATCTAATCAATTTTTTTAATATTTCTTTTCTTTTCTTTAGTTTCTCCTGATGGTGAAAACTCAGTGTTAAGAACTGATGCTAATGCAGTGATTTACATCCTAGTATGTTTATTGTCATTATGGTGGGGATCTTCATATAAATGCTGTCGGTAACAAAACTCAGCTTTTGCTTTTGCCATGCATGATGATGACTGACTAAAATTCAAAGCAGACCAAAGGTAATGATTTTTTGGAATTTTCAGTTATGAAAAGAGAAATTTCCAAGAGATTTACAGCATATCTGTGTCGTGCAAATTCTTCCTTCGGCCGAAATGATATTTTCTGTAAAATAAGAAGAATCTATTGAGAATCAAGGAAGAATTTTTTCAACCATGGGACTTATAATTCAATATGAAGCAACTAGAGTGCATACTGCAAAGTATTCATGTAAATAACTTCCTATTGAACTTTAATGTTGTGACACTATTCTTTATATGATATAAAATATCGTGCCAAATCGTAAATAGTTAAATACCTTACAGTTTTTTAATTTTTTTAATATTCATGCTGCTAAAATGCAAGTTATATTTACATTCTGAAAAGTGTGATTTGGTGAATCTGATACGTATGCCTAAAAGGTCTGTATTAAATTCTCTCATTTCTTTGTGATAAAAGTTCAATTAATAATTTCTTATAGTACTAAAGGATTAAAATAGTAACTTATGAAATAAATTGTACAGTATTTTTAGATTTATTAAGTAAATGATAACAGCCTCTCTTTTACAAATGAAAAATATATACTGTCTAGTGAATTCCATACGGATATGACTTTTCATTACTTAAGGATAAAATATCTGGTTATTTTCTGAAAGAAATTCATATTCATTGTGAAAATAATTTTAAAAGAAATATTTTTATGAGGCAGTTTAAGGGATGATTTCATAGAATTTAGTGTGCGATATTAAAAACCTGAATCTTACAGCATAAAGTGGGTTTATCTGATTTAAAATGTCGTTAATATAATAGCGTATAAAACTAATTTCAGTCCTTGTATATATTTTAAGTATCATAAAATAATCATAAGTATTTTACGTAATTAAATAATGCTTCATGAAATATTTTTTTAAAAAAATTAAACAATATCAGTCTTTAACATTATACTAGTAATAAAGGAATTTGTGATAACTGATTTTCACACTTTAGCAGTAATCAAAGAAACAAAGATTATGAAATTCACTGACAAATTTTTTAATTCAAAGAAACTTTCATTGAAGAAATATCTTCATTGTATAGTTTAGTTCATTGTCATTTAAAATTGGTTTAAAATATGCATTAATGTGTTTAATAAATAATTGCAAAAATTTTACGTTTAAACATCTAATTATTTAAGTAATAGATTAAATGAAAATCGTTCAATGTTAATTTTTAACTTTTGGTTTACTACTAAAAGCGGAAATTTAAAAGTGTATTCAGAGATTGTTTTCTGTTATAATGCAATTAATTGAATTGTTTCCGTAAATCTATTTTCAAATATAAGGATATTTAATTGGCCATATTCAGTTTACAACATTAAACAAATTGTTATTCTATTCATTCATGAGGGTTTTATGATAACAAGTTTTAAAAGATTAGTTAAATTGAATTTATAAATATTAGTTAATACTTAACAATCTTGTTTTAGAAAATCATTCAATGCATAGTTTTTCTTTTACGCAATTTAATATTTCTTAATTTTGAAATGATTGTTAAGGAACAAATATATCATATGTGGGAAAACGCATCCTTGAGTTTAATTAGAAATAAAAATGTACATAATAGAATGCAATAAAATATTATACATGGAATTACATATTCCTTTCAATTACTTTTATTGAAAAAATGTACTTTATGTTCTATGCATATATTAGTGTTTAATTTTGTACTAACATTTCAAACACTTATCCACTCTTCTATCTATTACAGAACTTTAATTCTTAATTTGCAGTCATAATTGTTTTCCATTATACAAAGAAGAAATTTACCTATTCATATTGTTATAATAAATAATTCACATCATATAAATTTTGTTGATGCAATATTGTTTGCAGTGTGATTTACATTTTTTATTAGTTTTGGTTATTCAAGCTATAAAAAAATAAATCCATTTCAGTTCAGAATGTCTTTCTCTTTTCTTACAACTGGGATTTTATATGCAATATATGAATGAAAATATGTATTTATCATTTTTTAGATGTAAGTGCATTGTAGGTATTACTGAACTAAAACCTACGTTTAGTTTTTAATTTTACGAAACATTCTTTTACATAGCTTTCATGCTTTATCTGCACTTTAATTATAGGGCTTATACTTGCTAAATAATTGCAAGTAAATAATAAAGCAAAAAATTCTTAATTTTAATAAATTTGTTTTTCACTTATTATTTCCATTTATTCAATGTATTAGAGATTACTTAACTGAAGAACAGAAGACATAATTTAAAAAAGATCACTAATATCTGGCAATGCAGGAAAATAATGAATACTGTTTCCAAAAGAGAGAAGCTAAATCAAATGATGTTTCAAAGATGTAAGCATTTGATACAAAATTGACGTATGCATATTATAATCATGATAGTATATTTATAAAACACAATTTTTCTTGCATCATCTACCATACGATTGACTTATACGTAAGCACACATCAGTGTTATCTTTCTAAGAGGAGGATTACATTTGTGGAGGACATTCTAATATGGAAAAATATAAAACATTTCTTAAGGAAAATCGTCTTACATCCACACATGGATAAAACCACGAATTATTTTTAATCAGCCTCAATTATAATTAGAGTCTCTAAGTATAATGAGCATCTCATTATACTTAGAATGATAGAATCTTTAAGTATAATGAGTATCTGAGTAGAATAGACTTAGAATCTCTATACTCTTTACGCATTTCGTTTTACTTAGGATCTCTAACTTAGTATACTTACAGTCTCTAAGTATTATACTCTCAATTATACATTAGAGTATAATTATACTTAATTACAGTCTCAGTTATACCTTTTGAATACCTTACAGTTCTTTGAATTTCAAATCATGTAAAGTTATAATTAATTCCCATTTGATATTAATAATTTAAAGCGTCTTTATAGCCAGTTAATTTCCTTCCTATTCAATAAATAAAAATACAAATATAAATTTCAGTAACGACAAATGAAAAATTTAGATACATACAAATAAATTACAAGTATCGAATTCGAATTTAATATTTTTATAAAACTACTCAGTGTTGTAAATTTTTAAGTTCGTCACTTACCATTCTGTAAATTAAAAAACAAATCTGATGTATATACCACATGACTTCCTTGTGCGGAATATTAAATTCTACTCATTTTCTCCTGCATTTTGTTTAAACTTATTTTCTCGAATTTCATTAATGATATATGCCTCATTCAAATAATTACTTCGCGACAAGGCAGAAATTCATAAAAATTCAAAATATCTATATTAAAAATTGAAAGCTATAGAAAAAAATAAAACAACAAATACAGTTAAAACAACTATTTTTTTTCTACAATTCAAATTACAGTTTCTACCCGAAAACAAACGATTCGGCCAGCGGGCAAGAAAGCAGATATTTCGGTGCACAAAACTGAAATTTTACTTTTGGTCTCACTCGGCAAAAAGACACTGTAGGCGTAGAAACTGACTTAACTTGTTGTGGACGCTGAGTTAAATCAATATATGGGATAATTTAATAACTTGATTGATAATTTCAGAATGGAATAAGCATAATTTAATTCCCAATAATAAAAGAAGTCCTTACTTTGTTGTTGCAAAGCTTAGTTTCTCTAGATTGCCAACAAATTCACTATTCTGCTAAATTTCAAATGTAAACAAATATGGCTGCTATAGCCAAAAACATTAGGTTCAGCCGCACTTTTAAATTTAATAAACAACAATAATAAATAACATTTAATTTTGATAATTCTAGAACTATAACATGCAGGTTAACTAAAGGCGTAAAAACCTTGACTGGAAGATAAGAACAACGTAATTCCATCCCTTTTAATGCAAAAAATACACAGTTTACAAACATATAAGAATAAAGAAAGAGGTCACTGAGCCGAGTATCAGAGTGGATATATATATGTATATACATGCATTTATGTTTCTTTTGGTGCGGCTGATTGCAATGAAAGTAGGAGGTGCACAACTAGATGTTATAGCAATCCTACGTACAAGATTTTAGTGTTCTGAGGCTACTCGTTTTTGAGTTATGCTAGGTAAATGCATACATACATAAGCACAGACGCCAAAAAAATCTCTTTGAAATCCATTTTAAATCAGTTTTATAATTTTTTGGGAAAAGAATCCTTTATTCTGTCCTTAGATACAGATGACGCAGAAGTATCGTTAAATTGCATTCGATAGCGGTCAAAATGGATATTTTCGATGAATATGATACCCGAAATTTTCCGCGACTACAATACTTCTTTTTTCGTAGTAGTACAAGGTAAATTAAAACTTTAAGCGAGAAGAAACTTTATTTTTTTTCACAATTTCACGTGAGATCATCATTCAGTTTTCATTTATGCATATTATTTGATTCAATTTTGATTTATGTAGAAACAACATAAAATGTGAAAAGGGGGCCAAGCTCGGGAGAAAGGCCATTCGATGTAGTCAGTGTCACCAAACAAAAGAGTTGAGATCTAACGGATGGCAAGTATCATAGCAGTTCCTTTAATCACATCTGTAGGAATGTACAACGTTCTTCAATTCTTTTAAAAAGCAATTTAATACTTTTTTTGATACAAGGTTTCTAACTTGGCAAGTTTTTATTATCTGTAAATTACGTTAAAAAATGTGTCTTCACCAATTAAAAATCGACGTGCCAAGTTAGAAATCCTATACCAAAGATAGTAATAAATTGTTTTTTAAATGAACTGAAGAACGTTGTACATTCTCAGAGCTATGATTAGAGGAACTGAAAATGGAATTTGCCATCGTTAGATCTCAACCCTTTTGTTGGTGACTCCGACTGTCACTAATTTTTTAAAAGGTTAAAGGTTACGTTCTTATTTAGACACTCAAATGAGAAAGCGTCTAAACAAATACGTGACCTTCAATTTTTGCTAGCGTTTACGCTGCACTGGTTTCTTTTTATTAGAAATGTCTATATATTCCATAACGGTGGGAATGTTGCGTTTACTTTGCACTGGTTTCAATGTAGTTTTTTGAAACTTTAGATTTTTAAAGGGAAGTAAAAATGTAACCAATAATTTTAAACAGCTATTATTAAATAATATAAATGTTCAAATATTATTTTAAAGTACATATTCAAGTTTCCTTTTTTAATTGTCTACTGTTTTATTTGCACCTGACATCTGTTTCGGTACTTAATTTGGAGCTACTGAACGGTAACGCTTTCATCGTTTGAAAGCTGTTTACGATCTTTTCGGGATGTAGTTCGATAAATTAGATGATTAGTTTATTGATATGATTAGACTCGAAACCACTACTAAAATGAAAAAAAAAAAGAGCCGGTCTGCACTCTGTCTGTGCGCTATCATTTCATTTGTTATAAACAGATTTTTTTTCTTACTTCATTTTCGGCAATGTTGATTAGCATCTGAGTGGGCGGAATCGGTGCAGCGCCATCTATTGGTAACGTTTTCAAATGCTCGTTATGATTATTATTTGGTTTAACCTCGATAATAATTTCATTTTAGATTTTTTCCTTTGTATATGCCTAATTATCCACATTGATACCAAATTTCAGGTATCTAAATCTTTTAGAAGTGGTCTAGGTTTTTAATGAATGAGTTAGTCAGTGAGTAATAAAAATTACACTTTTGAGACTTTAATAATTTCATAACTATAGGAGATAGATTAATGAAATTTCAGATTCTAGGTGTACAAGAGAGCTCTATTAGAAATACAAAATTGCAAGTTTGGAGGTGTAATAGATTTTCAGTAATGGGGAGGTTGAATTTAGCTCGTTAGTTTGTGTAAGATACACGTGGCCGATGTCTCTCTGTTTCCTTTTCCATCTATCTGTTCTGAACTTGGCTGACAAACTACCGTGTGTCTAAATACTGTAATGAGAACCGTAAGGCAGACTGAAAAGAACTGAATTCAGCATTAATCTGCTTTATTTAGCTGATTTATGCTGATATACTGCCGTTGGGAATGTCTTGGAAATTTTGTTTTTTGATGAAAATAGTTACATGTTTGGCCAAGTGATATTACTTACAATTATTAAAGACATACCTTATCAGGACTGAGTATTCTGTGTGTGTTCTTTGAGAACATTGTGAAATATTTATCAGGGTGTTTCTTCTCAAGTTTTCAGTCCTGAACTGGAACAGTGAGCTGATGAAACGTAAGCTTTGTTCTGATGTGACTGCTGTGCTGGATAATAACGGCACGTGAAGGGATTTAAAATCCTCTTTTATTAAATCACTATTAATTACACACTTCCCAACTCGGGAGAGATACAGAAAGTAAAAGACCGCACTTGGGTCGAACTTAACAATCAAATAAATTTAACTAAATTAAAATAGAACTTAAATCAAATCTTGCTTCGCAGAGCGATTCGCGGAGATTGGCCTCTACCTAAAAGGGTGCGTAGCAAGGTATACTAATACTAACGCACTTCAAATTGTTTTACAATGCAATCACGTAGTAAGCACTATGGCTTATAAATTTAAACTGCTAGCTGGTCAGGCGAACGTTGAGCAGAGTGACCGTGGCCTGAGACTAAGCTCTCTGACACTGAGAGGTTTCTACCTCTGGCTTAAATACTACTTCGCTGTACTTCAAAATTAGCATAAGCTGAAAACGCGCGCTTCTTCTGACGGGAAGTTGAAACAGAGAGGAGATAGACAGATTTAAAATAAAACTTGGTTAGTTTAACTAAAACCTTACAACCTTTATATAACTTTCGTTTTAGTTAAAAAAATTTTTACTAGATACTAGTACTATGATAAGAATTCGCTTTTATTCTCTCTTTGATTTTTTCAATTATTATGATAGCATGCAGAAATTAATTCTTGAATAAGGCCTGAATATACACATTGTTTTAACTTAAGATGAGTCTTGAATTAACATTTCAAATAATGTACGAGTCATAGCTCGAAAGAAAATAATGTCCATGAACTTTACTGCAACTTTAGGAAACTGTGGGCAAATATTTTTAACCTCTGCTCCACTACGTTGAACAGGTAAATTAAGAAAACGCATAGAACTCTTTGCCTTTTATAAATTACTTATTATTGAATTTATCGACTGGATTATTTATTTCTTTGTTCTTTGCTTCATTATTAAAAAATTTACGGAGGTAATGAGCAGTTGATTTAAAAAGTGCATTTGTAATTTCGACTATAATTTTCTCTTAGGTGAATTCTATTTGCTGCATCAGCATTTCAAGCTGAATTGGTGTATGAATTTCTTTATGTTATCGTTTATTTCAATACCTGTACCTTCATTTCGAATTCTTCTATCAAAAGCAAACTAACCATGCCTCCTGAGTGTGATATATTGCATATACATTTCACTATGTGCATATCATATTTATGTTTAAAATCTTTCCTTTGAGAATTTCTTCTAAAGACATTCCGATGTTAAGAAAGTGAATCTTAGATTTTCTAGAACAAAAAGGCGTCTTTCTATACATTTTCTAGCATTCAATTAGAGAAGAAGAGTTCATTTTGGGACAACAATTCAAAATATCACGTATGATGTTAGAGACATTTTATTATATTATTTTATCAAATCAATGATAGTTTGATAAAATTTATTTTACTAAAATGATGACTTTACAGTTCTGGAACCTTCCACAAAAGTATTCGTACGCGCATCTAAAGAGATAAGAGCACACGGAGATATTTCAGTAATTCGTAGTAGACTTTGAGCAGAGAAACTGAAAACTGATGCTCTCTCAGCGCTTATATGGATTTACACCGGCCGCCTAGAAATCTCTATCACCTTTCATTAATGGATATTACTCAATTACAAATGAGCGCTGGATACGGTCGCAGTTACATACAGGGATCAATTATAGTTATACAGGGACCGGACTATAATGTCTCCAAAGGGTCTGGCAAAGTTTGGCTATCTTATATCATTATCTGTTACATTATACATAAGATATAACAGTTTTACATATAACTTCGCTAAAATTATTTATATATGTACAAAATTAGTAACAATAATTTGAAACAGTTGACCTTTTTCACTTTTCGTTTTTTTACTCGTATGATAAATTCCCCCCCACCGAATAATTATTTGTACCCATACAATATTATAAAAGAAGTATACGCTAGGAAAATGGTATATATATATATATAGATAATAATTAATAAAGTTCATCGTGAAGATCGTAATGTGAATAGCTATACAGTTTTGGGAAATTTACACTATTTGGGAAAGATTCGGAAGTGAATGACATATGTTATCATTCGCGGAAACTTATTTCGGATACAGTATGTAAAAAGATAAGAAGTTTATAAAAACATTTTGGTAAAATGAGTCTAAAATGTTTGGTAAAAAACAAAATTAATTACGAAGAAAATTCTTTCGAAAGTTTTGTTTCGAAGTTGTAATACGAAACGTATTACAACTTTGTTAAAGTATAGATAAAAATCAGACAAGTATTTCTGCTTTCTTGTCGAATAAACTAATGTTCTCAATTGCCATCTGACAAAATTATACCATTTCGGTGGAAAAGATGTAATTCAACTTAATATTTTAAAACCTCTAAAGTTTGCTTCTATATTTCAGCAATAAATGAGATGTACCAATAGAAAAATATAAAAGCATTACTAAAACACCCTACTATTTGAAAAAACTTTCTAAAGGAAAAACTCGTAAGACTCATCTATATATTACTACAGAATATTATCATTACCAAACGCTTTTTATTTTTATGGATAGCGTACACGTGAAGCAGAGTTAAAAATCCTTATATTGGAGATGTATGTTGTTCAACGTTAGAAACACTTCTGGTAATAATTATACTGATAGTAAGTAAAACATATTATGTTTTATAAAGTCAGCAAAGCAACAATCTTATGCTTGGGTAGATTTCGTCAAGAACGCAATCGATTTCGAGGGCAAAAAGGTACAGGTGCTCTACATCAGGGGCAAAGAAATCTGCGATTGTTGCAGATTTTTTTCTCCTAGCCCTTTACTTCTGTTGCTAAATCCGTTGAGTTATTGACTAAATCTATGTCAAACACAAGGTTGTTACTTTACTTATTTTATATTTCACTTCAGTTTTCATATTATATTTCATCAAATGGAAGCGTATATGTATTTAATAAAGGTGTATGTACATTTAAAATAACAACGCAAGATGTTTTTTAATCTAATTATATAATTCTAAATCACGTTTAAAGTATTTTTATTGGGGAACTAGTCCTAAATTTCTTACGTTTTGTTTATACTGATTAATTTTCAGCTGGATATTGTGAGCAAATAACTTGGGATAATTTAGTTTTTAAACAAAAATTTGTAAATCTCTATACACTTACGGAAAAAACAAATCTCATCACCAAGAAAGACTTGTATTAGATAAACAAAATTTGGCAGCGTCTGAAAGATGACATCGATTCAAAAAGATTGTCGTCTGAAAGATGACATCGATTCAAAAATCACGCTTCGCGCATAAGTGTGGCGCTATTAACGCCACCCAGAACTTGCAAATCAGGTTTGCTTTAAATGCGTGCTGTAAAGCTCTTGAGCGTTATTTATCTTTCAAATTTGACGTATTGAGTTGATGTTAGCAAAGAACGCTTTTAAGAAGAAGAAGGAGCCATTATCAACACCTCGCGAGTTTGAACGAGGTCGTCTAATAGGGCTACGAGAAGGTGGATTGTCTTTCCGTGATATTGCAGAAGGACTTGGCCGGAATGTATCCAGTGTGCAATGATTGTTGGGAGCACTGGTCAAATGAAGGTACTGCTTCAAGAAGACCGGGTTCCGGGCCGCCAAGTGGAACTGCTGAGAGGAAAGATCGTCATATTCGACGTACGGTTGTGACGCAAAACGTCTGCGTCTGCGGAGAAGTTCGAGCTGCAGTTGGTACCACAGTGACCCAGCGAACTGTTACAAAAAGCTTACTTCAAGGACAGCTCCGAGCCAGGCATCCTGTAGCGTGCATTCCAGTGACTCCAAGCCATTGTCTTTTGAGATTCCAGTGGTGTCAAAGCAGAGCTCATTGGAGGACGGAATGGAAATCTGTTGTGTTTTCTGATAAAAGCAGGTTCTGCCTTGGTGCCAGTGATAGCCGTGTGTTGGTCAGAAAGAGGCCAGGGGAACGTCTGCAACCAAATTGTCTGCGGCCTAGACACACTGGACCTACACCTGGACTTATGGTCCTGGAAGAAATTTACTTTGACAGCAGGAGTACTCTCATTGGTATCCCAAACACACTGACTCACATTTGTACGTCAGTCTGGTAATTCAACCTGTAGAGCCGCCATTCATGAACATCGTTTAAGGAGAAGTTTCCCAACAGGATAACGCTCGCCCTCATACCGCTGTTGTAATGCAACGTGCTCTACAGAGTGTCGAGATGTTACCTGGGCTTGCAAGATCACCAGATCTGTCTCCAATTGAGCAGGTATAGGATATCATTGGATGATAACTCTAGGATCATCCACAGCCAGCACTGACCGTCCCAGTATTGACAGAACAAGTACAACAAGCATGGAACTCCATACCACAAAGTGACATTCGGCACCTGTATAACACAATGCATGCATGTTTGCAGGCTTGAATTCAAAATTCTGGAACAAACACCGGCTATTAATGTAACATCATTTCACATTCAAAATGCGTTTTCTTGAGCCTAAACTAACCTGTGATCTTGAAAATTTAATCAATTAAACATGTTAACAACTAGTCAAATGCATTGTTCAAATTTTATTACTCTACACTAGTTTTTCCTTGAAGTTAGGATTTTTTTTCTCCGTTAGTGTATATATATACCCAGTCTGTTACCCGGTTCCACGAGTTCTGTGTTTTTAGTCTTAAATGTTGGTAAACTGTGTATTTTTTGCTTTAAAAGTTCTTCAATTATATTATATTATGTTACTGTTAAGTTTTGTATGCCTTAGTTAATCTTCACGCAATAGTTATAGAATTATCAACAATATAAGCGTTTTAGTGGAGCTATGCCTAATGAGACCGTCATCTGTTTATATCTGAAACTTTTAGTAGAATAATAAATTAAGTCCGTTGCTACATCAATTTCAGCGTGTTTTAGGCCAGTGGGACCAAAAGTTGACTTTGAGTTTTATGCACTACAAATTTCGCTTTCCTGTCCGTTGAAAGAATTGCTTATTTTTGCAGACAAATTCTAATTTATATTGTAAAAATTGTTTTTCAACTGTATCTGGTATTTTATTTTATTTATTTTTTTTTGGATTTTACAATTTTTAATGAATATGTTTTGAGTTTTTTGTGTATGCTTGCCATGCTTGAAAGTGAGAGCTAAATTGACTGAATGAGTAATATATCTCTAATGAAATTCGAGGCATTAAGATTAAATGAAGCGTAGCAGAAAATGTGTGTAATTTAAGAGGCAGTGCAAAGAATGTGGTGTCCACACTAGCTTTGTTTTATCTAGTTATTATATTTTTAAAGCGCGTTTAACGTGTTTTTATATTTTATCGCTTAGGCTAAATATAATGTATATTTATTTAATTTTCATTAAAGCGAAGCATTGCATTTTGACCTTTCATTCACAAAATAAGGAGAAACGATTTAAAGTGCCGAAAATAAAGCCTTCTTAAACAACATTAACACAAAACTTAAACACAAACTTCTTAAACAAAACTGTTTCTAACAGTTTTTATAAATATAAAAACTGTTAGAAACATATTTACAAATATCGAGTGAAGAAACTCATATTTTAAGCCGCTTACATATATAAACAATTAAACTATAAGATATGTGGCTTAACTGATTCCTTAATAATTAATATGAATTAATTTTTTCAAGCTAATTTTACGCAAAATAAATTGAAGTTTCATTTGCTTTGCTAAACATTTATGAATGGTTCAAAGATAAAAAATTAAAAAAAGAGCTCAGATTTTATCTGCTTATAAAAATGAATATTGTGCGTACGGGTTCGCAATAGATTGAATACACACAAAACCGATGATAGCGTAATAGAATTTATTTTTTGAAAAGAAAAATTTCACAGTTTTGGAAATTACCCCAGATGTATTGGCATAGATCTACTCAGAATAACAGAACACAATCAGTATTTACACTTCAAACTACTAAGAAGGTTAAACGCAACGCAATGCAAAATGCATGTAAAGAGCTGAGCTCACACGGGGATCTATCTCTCAACTAAAGACAAATAACTGACAATTTCTCCGCTCTTATACACTGAGAAGCAAAAACATTATGACCGGCCCCATGTTTTTCAATGAACTCGACTAGATGACGTAAAGGGTACGCGATTAAGTGATTAAGTGGGAATGTATTTAACTGCTGCTGGAGAAATTAAGGAATCTTTCTTCACTTACTTTTGAAAGCAATTTCAAAGCTGCTGATCTAAGCGTATTTGAGGGCAGATTGTAACGGCTGAAAGACTCGAAACGTGTATCTCCGAAACTGCACGACTGGTAGGCTGTTCACAATCTGCCGTTATTAGGTCGTAAGAAAAGTCAATAAATGACGGTGAAACCAGCAGTAGACACCAAGGTGATGGAAGTTCATGCATCATCAAAGAAAAAGGACGTCGGGGAATGTACCGCTTGGTACAGCAAAATCGGCACCAGATAATAGCTCAGCTGACAGCCCAATACAGTGCAGGTCCAAGTGCAATCATTTCGGAATGCAAAGTTCAGCGGACACTGTTGGATATGGTACTTTCAGCAGACGTACCACTCATCTGCCTCTGTTGACCAAGCATCATTGTCGACTACGCCTAGAGTAAGCCCGGGATCATCCAGACTGGACTATAGATAAGATGAAAACAGCTGCCCTGTCGGATAAATCACAATTTCTCATTAATCCCGTAGATGGTCATGTCAGAGTACGCCGCCTTCTAGGCGAACAATTGCTCTCCCATACACAGCAGGTCATACACAGTCTGGTGGTAGCTGTATTACGTTTTGAGGGCGTTCTCATCCGCGGCTCTGGGATCCGTAGTTGTGGCAGAACAGACCATGAAAGCTGCGGATTATATGAACAGAATTGCGGATCAATTGCATTCTTATATGGCATCTGTCTTCGCAAATGGAAATGGAATATTTCAGCATGTCAACGCCCCATGACACGAATTATGTTGGAACGGTTCGAGGAGGGTTAAAATGAATTCCAGTTAATGTCCTGGTTATCTAACTCCCCAGATCTTAATTCTATAGAGCATAGATGGGATGTCATGGAACGGTAGCTCAGAGCTCAAGCACTATCATGTTGGAATATCTCAACTTTGCTTTACCGCTGCTCAGACATTTGGTACAGCCTGTCTCCAGTCATCTACCAAGAACTTGTCGCATCCATGGCAAGGCGAACTGCAGCTGTTTTGCAGGCCAAAGTTCGCTCAAGGCGTTATTGAGTAGGTCGTCATTATGTTTCGGCTGTTCAATGCATAGTTTTCCATCAGTTGCCGAGAAATCTCTAGTACCTTTCATTTCTCGGAATTACTGTAAGGTATATATAGCTAGTGTTACATATAAAAAACGGATACGATTACAGTTACATATAGGGATCAGTTCCAGCACCATTTACTGTTACACAGGGACCTGTCCAAAATGTTATCCTATGATCGCCATCTTCAGCGATTTTCAGAGATTTGTCGTCTAATTTAGAGGTAAAAATTAGTCACCAAAACCATCGCCAAGTTAGCGAGATAGTCATTTACTCAATGCTAAATAGACGTCCCTGTAATCACATTTTTAGAGAGTTTATCTTTTTCAAATATTTAATGCTACATTGTTCAAAAGATACTACTATTTCACATATAATTTCACTAAAATTATTTACATGTATAGAAAATTCGTAACAATATATACGTTATTTGAATAAGGCTTTAACACAGCATTCATACATTAATTATTTTAAAATTTTTACATCTAAATGGCTACATATATTCAAAAGTGCCTTTAATTAAGTTCACAAGGCTCTCCTTAGCCAAACGTTTTTGCAAGCACAAGATATCTGAGTACTTGGAACTTTATTATTGTTGTCAACAATTTGATAGTTTCCATTTCCAAAGTTACAGAAAACTATTGATTTCCCTTAGAATATCTCTTCATGTTGTATTGTAGTGAACAAAAATTTAAGAGCTTTATGGTTTCTGATTGATGCAGTTTAAATATATTTTTGTCACACAGCAATTTAGGAAGGTTTGTAATGTTTTATTTCAATTTGACTTTTTCTATCTCTTCTCATTTCAACTTTACGTTAGAATAAGCACGCGTTTCAGTTTTATGCTAAATTGAAGTGGAGTCAAGTTCTACTTAGCAAGAGGTAGGAACCTCTCAGTGTGAGAGAGCTTTTAGTCTCAGACCACTGTTACTCTGTTCAACGTTCGCCTGACCAGCTAGTATTTAAATTCTAAGCCGTAGCGCTGTTACGTTATTACTTATTGAAGTAATTCTAAGTGCGTCAGTATTAGTTAAATCTTGCTACGCACCATTTAGTTTAGAGGTTAACCTCGCGTTCATAGCTCTGTGAGCAACGACTACTTAGTTTCTAATTAGCTTTAGTTTAAATTAGATTTGATTGTTCCATTTATACCTAAGTGGCTGTCATTATTTTCTGTATCGCTCCCGAGTTGGGAAGTGGCTGTACATAATTGTGGTTTAATAAAAGAGGATTTTAAATCCCTCTGAAGTGTAGTTCTTCTACCACTTATTCACAGTTTTCTACCACAGAACATAGCTGCATTCAGCTCCCTGTTCAAGATCAGGACTTCACGCTTCACGAAGATGTTTGCCAAGAATATGCACCGAACACTCAGTCCTGACAGGTTTTGCATTAAATTTCCAACAACTCAATTATAAATTTACTTCTAAATGTCATTTAATATTAATGATTTAGTACAAACTGAAAAGAGAGTTGAAATAATTATTTCAAACAACAAATAAAGCTTTTTTCTTCCTTAAAAATAAAATCACTTTCGTGTTTAGAGTATTTTTCTTTCCTTTGAATGTTAAAAAGCATGCAATTAATTTTATAATTATGGTACATTTATGTCAAGTTATGCCACGCCCAGAACTAAGTTCATTTAATACCGAAACACGTAAAAGAAAATTCTCACGGGAAGATATTTTCAACTCTCTTCTCAGTGAGTAAAACATCTGTTTTCTATACTCTACGCATATTATTTAATCAATAGTAAAGCGTTTCAAATATATAGTATCAAACGCATTTTTCGTAATTCATTCATTTCGCATAATTTTCTGCTTGAGAACTATTTTTATTAATTTTTCTAAAAATATATTTCATGCCGTTTTCAATTCCAAACTAAAAGAAATATGGAGGGTGTTTACTCATTTTAGAACGATTTTGATAAAGCTTAAAAAAAGCAAATATTTTGTAATAACTTCTGGGAACAGCTTTTTATCTGAATGAAAAATATCGTTTGCTACATTTAAATTTATTCTTCATTCAAATTGTCTCATATAAATAAGTTGCGGATTGAAGAATATGTTTTTGCATTTTGCGAAGAGGAATATTTCTATGCCATAATTAAATAATGTAGCAAAATGCATGGTAATAAAATATCTAAGAGCAAAATAGACAACTATAAGTCATTGAATCTACATCGAAAGAAGAAATTCTTGTCAATTTTAAAATTGCTGTATTTTGCCAAACATGAAAAATCTCAAGAGATGAGCTATGCCGGAAACGTAAGAACACAGGACAAGTCCATTTAACAATGAGTAAATGGGTATCTCGGTAATTTGGCGAGATGTCGCCAATCTGACAACAGTTTGGGGGACATTTTGGTACAGTCTCTGTGTCGCAGTAATAGATATTGCAATTGAATAAATGCAATTGATCACTAAATTAACTGAGACCGCAATTCGACCCTCATATTGCTTTCCAGTAATATGGAGAAAAAACTAGAAATATCTTGACGGTCGGTTGAAAATTATTATTGCGTGCATACAGGTTTATAATAGATTGAATGTACATAGGTTCGACAAGAGGTTAAGAAAATTTGTTTTAACAAAATAAACATTTAAAATTTCTGATATTTTCCGCAGAAACACTCGTACAGGTGGTCACAGTAACATCAGTAGTTACAGTTAAACTGCTAAAAATGTTGAACGCAACGCAATGAGAGGAGCACTTGGCGACTTTTGATGATCTCTCGCCTAATTTGGCGACAAAATAAATTGCCAGATCTGTTGTCAGCTCGGTGATATTTCGTCAAATTACCGAGATAACCATTTACTCAATGTTAAATGTATTTTCTCCTGTATTCTCTCTTTTCGGGCATGGCTTTCTCGTTACATTACACAGAAAAATACAACAATTTCACATATAACTGCACTAAAGTTATCTATCTATGCACAAGATTCGTAACAGTATATAAAGCCGGAGGGAGAGCATCTGCTCTTAGTTTAAGTGCTGCTATTGCAGTAGATAGCCTGCATAATCAGGCAAGTATCAAGGTATCAAGGTATCTGCTCTTACTTGTTAATTGTTGTTGTTACTGTTTCGAGTTGTTAGTTCAGTGTGAGATCGATAGTATTTCCGGGTTAGCTGCAACATTATAATGTAACAGCGTCTTTTAAACACATCGCCTTTGACATCCTTGGACCTCTGATACGAATTGCTGATGGGAAAATATACATCCTGCTTGTCATCGATTACTTCACCAAGTGACTTGAAGCGTATCCTATTCCTGATCAAGAAACTGTCACAGTACCAGAGGTAATGGTACACCATTTGATTCCAAAGTTCAAAGTGCCACTGCAGTTACAGTCTAATCAAGGAAGAAACCTATTTACCTTGGTCTATCGCATTGCTGTGCACCAGACTACCGGCTAGACTACCAGATGCTCTTCAGTCGTTACTTTCGTCTGCCTTGTGATCTCTTGTTTGTTCGCCCTCCGAATGCGCTTTCCTCGCCTGATGAGTAGATCCAAGATTTTCAGGCAGGTTTTGTGGTGATGCACATTTTTGCACGTGAGCGAGACAACTTGGCGACGGGGAATATGAAGACCCGATACGGCACGAGAGCTACAGGACATCGCTTCAACAAAGGAGACAAGGTGTGGACGTGGACTCATATCCTCTCTCCTGAATTGCAGTCACCTTGGGATGGTCCTTACGAACGACGTCGTAGTTCGGATGCGTAAGTCATCGAATTCTAGGGTCTAGGACTTTTCGCCGTCGCCATTTCACCATGGTCGTTTCGCCGTCAGAACATTTCGCCTTCAAGACATATTTTTCTTTGCATGAATGTATTATATCTTGCAATATTATACTCGTATTAAATTCCATTACGTTACCTTTTGTATACGTAATAAGGGTTGCTTATAATATATATAGTTATTTACAAATATGAGTTATAAAGAAATTACACATAGTTAGTTACAAAATTATGTTAATATTAAAGAGAACTGTAAATGTAACAGGTCGTCTATTATCGATTTTAAAATTATGGAGGTACAAAATTGACACGATTTGTCAAAAATTCTTCAAATTTTAATTGGCTAGTTCATTATTATATGCATACAATACACCTAATTGTCACACTGAGAAAACCCTTCCAAATGAATTGTTTTCCAGGAAAAATGTCATTAATTCTAGGTAATATTTAGTAATTCTAGAACAGGTATTTAATTACAAAAGTTTTCTTTTCTTTTAAAATTTAAGACACCCAGAGATATACAATAGGTAAACAAAATTCTTAAATTAAATAAACTGAATAATATAATATTGCATAATAGTATAATAGATGCATGTAAAGAAAAGTATCTCTTAAATATACAAAAGGCAAACAGTATTATTTAACTTCGTGAACCTAGTATAATACGGCAACATATAATACAGTCATGCAAAGAATAATATTGTTACGTGCGTACAGGTTCGTTATATATTGAATGCACAAGACGTAAAAAGTTAACAAAAATTTATTCTTTCCACAAGAAATAAATTAAAATGCTGAAATATTTCTTCACAGATATTCGCACAATATCACAATATCTCAAACGTTTAGCAAAAACTCAGTTCAAAACAGACAAAATAATTCTATCTCACAGCGCAATCGCTACAGCATTAAGTAAACAAACAGCAGTTTGCTTTTTACAGCTAACAACTACCACAGCAACAACAACAATAACTGAGATGAGTTGAAGCATCGGTTGAGGCGCAACGCCAGGGTGCCTAGGCTAATGAGCCTTACCCCTGCTGTAAACGTATATAATTTCCTAATCATATCGTTAAATAAACTGAGTGAATTGAAAGGTGAGTACCTAACTACATAAGTTTTTTTTTTTTAAACTGTGGGAAACTCTAAAGGAAAAGTATAAAGATATGCACAGAAGTTGTCGAGCTGGTGAGATAACATATTTGAAATGACAAGAGAATAAAAAGTACGAATCTTTTGGCATGTTAGAAAAACATAATTGAATAACATAATAACTCTAAGAAAAATAATATTAGAAAAATAAGAGAAAAATATTACACACAAATGATAACTTAGAACATTTCTAATTAAATCCAGAATGTACAATGTTTATAATGCTTAAACAGGTGCCAGGTAAAGAATTGACATTGGTCGTACAAAGTTTACAAGGTCAGCAGCTTCGTAATCAGGAATATAAATATCTGGATTACTAATTGATTTACATGAAACTGCCAAGCTAGTCTACAATAAGAATTATGAATGTGTTCGATGTTCAGTTCTAGATGAATTCTACTATTTCGGATGTACCATGGTGCATTTACTAGTTGCCTCAGAACACCATTCTGAGCAGTTTGCAATTTTTTACGGTTGGAACGACATGAATATGCCCAAACTGGGCAGGCATAACTTAATAGTGGACGCATAATGGTTTTGTAAATGAGTAACTTATTGTCTATAGATAGAATACTATTCCGAGCAATTAAGGGAAAGAGTTGCGATTTACGGGCTCGAAACTTTTTGAGAATATGTGTTATGTGTGGGGACCATGAGAAAGTTTTACAGAGGATCACCCCTAAGTAAGTGACTTGCTTGGCCCAGGGAAGTACCGTACCATAGAATTGAAGGTTTGTTTTTATTTTCTTTCTCTTTGTAAACAATATAGCCTGCGTTTTTTCCAGGTTGACTTGCACCTTCCATTTAACTAGCCAGGTCTCAAGTGCATGGATGTGGTTTTGTAATCGTTGGATTACTGGACTAAGAAATGCATTTTGTGCCAGGATCGCTGTGTCATCAGCATACATGGCCAGTATAGTGTTGTCTGCTGTGGGTATGTCGTTCATATAAACATTGTAGAGTGTGGGTCCCAAAAGAGAACCCTGTGGGACGCCTGCAAGTACTGCACGGCTGGTGGAATATGTGCCAGAAATATGAACGACAAAGTGTCTACCAGTTAGGTAGGATTTAATTATGTTCGTGATGTAAACTGGGAAACCCAGTGTGTGGATTTTGTAGACTAATGCGTCCAGCCATACGCGATCAAAAGCCTTGGCTATGTCTAAGAAAATGCCACCAGTAATTTTCTTTCTTTGCCTTCCTTCTGTAATCATTTCCACCACTCTGTAGAGTTGGTTGGTCGTCGACAGTTGTTTCCTGAACCCAAATTGACAGGGGATAAGAATGTTGTTTTCTTCCAGGTGTTGATTAATTCTGGCAAGAATGACAGCTTCAACCACTTTACTAATACAAGACAGAAGACTGATTGGTCTGTACGACGTCGGTGATGTAGCTGGTTTTCCTGGTTTGAGGATAGGCGAGATGGCTGCCAGTTTCCACGGATTGGGAAAGTGCTGGGTCTGCATAATGCTGTTGATGAGCTTGGTAAGCATGAAGACAGTTTTAATAGGAAATTTTTTTATCATGACATTCGTAATTTTGTCGAAGCCAGGACTCTTCTTGTTCTTTAACTTCTTGATATAGCCACAGACTTCTGATGGCATGACTGGGGCAATGATGTTTGTGTGTGGTATTGTTGTGAAGTTGGAATGGAATTCATTAATCTGTTGTTCAGTATCAGTGTCATGTATGTCGTTGGGACGAAACTGAGACTCCAGAATCTGTGCGAGCAGTTCTGCCTTCTCAGCGTCCGTGTAATGGATCCTATTAGGGCCGTTAAGGGGCGGAATTTTCCTGTAGCATTTCGTGAGTCTATTAACAGCTTTCCACAGGGAGGTATCCTCAGCAGAGAGCGAGTTAATGTAGTTAGTCCAGTGGAGTTGTGATTCTTTATATGTAAGAGACCTGACAGCAGCATTAAGACGATTTAGGCGGTGCTTATCCAAGGGGTTCCTTGTCCTTTGAAAGAGCCTACGTGCAGCATTTCTTTGTTTAGTAAGAGTGGACAGTTCACGTGATCTTGGTTTTTTCCTGAAGGGAATCCTTTTTTGAGAGTCATCATATGCTTTTTTAATTTTTGCAGTGAACTCCTCGACAAAACTATCAATGGCGTTACCTGAGTGTAATGCTGGGATTGTGTATTGAATGTTGTTTAGAGCTTTGGCGTATAATTGCCAGTCAGTGAAAACGGCTCTTGTGTCTGGTGTAGTATGTCTGCTGATATCCAAGTTCATTCGAACTGGGTTGTGGTCTGAAGATAGTTCATCATGTACGGTTACATCCAGCGGATCGCTGGTGTTCCGTAAAAGGAAGAAATCCAGAATACCAGTTGAGCCAGCAGTATACCGTGTTGGGGTTTGAGGAGCTGCTATGCGTAATACCGCCGCGCGGGCCAAGTTAAATATTACGTTACCTATTGTGTTAGAATTATAGCAGTTCCAGAATCTATGTCTTGCATTAAGGGGACATGTGACATGTCGACTGGCAAAATGCAACTATTTCAAGACGAAAAATATTAGGGTATAACTTTTCTCAAAATAAACTTATACACTTGATTCTTTTTTTCAATTAAAATACATAGATTGTGGATTATAGAAAACACATAAAATATACATTAAATGGCTAACGTTTTTAGAAACCAGTTGTTTAATTTCACTTACCTTTGACGAATCTCTTGTGACAATGTGCTAGTTTGGTACCCTTTTCTTAAAAAATACTGCACCGATCATTTTCAAATCTTGCGTAGTAGTTAAAAACATACGATTTAAGAATAATAATAAGTAGTTTACATTTTACTTAAAAAGAAAAAATATTAAAAATAAATTTGTAAAATGTTTTGAAAATCATAAAAAAACAGTATAAAATTATTAATATATCCAATACTACTGTTCCTAAATTTTATATCCTTCTTATTTTCAAAGAAATAGTAATGATAAACAACTGTAGAAAATTTGAACCTTCCAAGTTGAATAGTTTTCAAGAAAAGTGTACCGAAAGTTGAAAAAAACACATTTTGAGAAAAACGAAAAAAACGATTTAAACACTATTAAGTTATAAAAAATATCATTTTAATATTTCCCAGCACCATAATCATCTTGAACTGACATTTCTACATCAAGCTGTTTTTTGCTTCATAATTTTTTTTTGGCAACTTTAGAAAGCTTTTGGTAAGCGAGCTGTGCCTCACGAATTCTAGCACAGTCTATTTTTCGCAAACATTTTACCATATAAAACCCTGATTCCTAATAGTTCCATTACTCTACTGCGACTTTGTACACCATCATCAAAACATAATGCTGCATCGAACAAGCCTAATTTTAATGTGATAACACTCACAAAAACAGTTTTCGGTGTGCATATCCAGATGCAATTATTAAAACTTTCATTGGTGTTTTGAGTTCTTCCATGAAAGCACTTTGATAGTAGTCTTTTGTCAGACAGAGTTCTGAACGCACTTTTAATAGCTAATAAGACAGGTTCTAACAAAGAATGTTTATGCACATATTTTTTACCAGCTGATATGGTTTTATTGTAGCCACTTATATTTAGGAGAGACTTATTTACATCATGAGTAACATCTTTCACATATGTATGTTTATTTCCGGTATATTTTCTCTTCCCGAATGATTTTTTCCTCGGCATTTTCTTATTTAAAACCTTTATTCACTAACATAATGCAATAGAAAATCATAAATAAAAACAGAAAGCACGAATTTAAATGAAAAGAGCGAAAAGAATGGCGAAACACAAAATAAATAAAGCATGTTTAAATACGAAAATCGACAATTCTGCACTACACAGCTTAGTAAATAAGCCAATTTAAAAAATGTTTGCCAAATGCCTTTCAAACGAATCATATTCTGACCAAGGAAGTGAAAAACTGCTAAAACATCTGTATATGCAAGCGATAACGGGCATTAAAACATCTGTCCCTTAAACTAATGGGCGTGACAGTGCTTGTTTACATTTTTAATGAAAGATTTTGACCTTTTAAAATTTCGAAACATGCATAAATTATATATTTTTACAATCATCTCAGTCTACTTTATTTTTCTAGCCCAAAATTGAAAATTCGAAAATTTGAAAAATTTTATGTCATATGTCCCCTTAAGATCTCCACCAATAATTATATGATTTCCAAGTGTTAGTAGAATGCTTAGGTCATTTGCGACTAAAGAACTATTGCGTGAGGGTGGTATGTATGTGGAGATACAAATGTATGTTGTGGAAATGTTTGTTGTGAGTGCAATAGCTGAAGCCAACTGAGATGAGCTGTTTCAACTCGGCTTTTATAAGCTTTTTAATTATCAGTAGAACAATCACGATTTTTCTGGGTGGCAACAGTAATTACGAGATATTTATTTATTAAGCATTTAATGCACGCGCTCTTATTTTTATTTTTGAGGTAGCTCTCTCTTCAAAAATCGTCTTCGTTGCACGGGGAAATAAAAAGTAATTTTAATTACAATTCTAAATAAATAGCCAAATAAATGTGAAATTCGTAACAATATATTTGTGTAAAATCTTGAAATTTTCAGACAATATAAATGTTTCAGTTTCTTTTAAACAATGGAATAATAACATTGTATTTTTTGAACAAAAAGAAACTTCCGCTCTGATTTAGTACATTAGTGTGCATAGAATTAAGAACTGATTTACATTAGCTAGAGAGTTATTCTTTTGCCATAAATTTATGGTACATTTCTCTATTAAAAATTGACTTTTAACTTGCACGTCAAATTATCTATACGAATAAAATCTGTGCGCGTCTGTCTGTGTGGCATTATCTTCTCAGGAACGGCAGAGAGTAGAGTCCCCGGATTCCAAAAATTTGTGGGAAGCCATTTCGACAATTTTCATTTTCGTACGCCTCTAATCAGCCGAAATATCAATTAAAAACTCTGAAAACGCTAATTTTTGCGTAACAGTGCGGGAGCTTAAACAGACTCCCGCACTGGAGATAAAAATCTGCTTTATCTCGAAAATCTCCCCACGTGACTGACACGGACGAATCATCTTCCTTCTGCGTTTAAATTTGTTTACAACCTGACAGAGCAGTTTTTACAAAGCAGAGACTTTGTCCTTCACGTATTCATTTATCATCGTCATTTTCACGTGTGTTTTTCAATTTTATGCGTTTTCTCACAGGGCAAAGCGGGTTATAGACTTTGCAGTATCTGACTAAGCAGGTTTTGGACTTAGTTATTGTACTGCGCACTTTTATCTTCAAATTGTTTTTGTTCGAAGTGTACAATCACAGAATATTTCAAATATTACAAGAAATATGTGTTCTCCATCTGTAAATTAGGTTCCCATAGTGCTTATACTTACTGAGTTCCCCCTACAACATCTCAAGCTCGTGAATAAATCTCTCACTTTCAGTTAAAGACTGTTTTGGGCTCTTGATGGCGACACTCGTCCATGGATTCGCCTTTTCGGCGTGAGAACTCTTGTGCTCTTAATATTTTAAATAATGCCAGCTCCCTCCGGTAAAAACTTCAAATATAGGTAAAAGCTTATTTAAATGCTAAATGCCTTTTGCATCGTGATGACGAAAGATCATTGACCAATTTCGTAAAGTGCTGCCTCTGCTCGCTTTCATATCGTAGAGTTTGTTAATAAAATTTTGTAAGGTTTACGAAATATGAAATAAAAATAGCATTGCCAAACATTAAATACACTATTACTATATAAGGTCATATTTTGAACTTCAAGAAAGCACGCAATTGCATGTGACATCAATGTTTGTTGAAACGTTTTTGTTAAAATCAGCCCGTTTAAATTTCGCTTCGAGCTGCTGTTGGCAAAATTTTTGCTGCAGGTTAGGATAATTTACTGCCACTTTAATTTTATTAATATTAAAAAAAAGTTGTTATATTGTTTAAATTTCAATGATGCGTTGTACGTATTAACTTGAAGTATCAAATGTTTTTGTTTCCTGGTTTGGCAACAAAAATTATTTATGAATTAGTTATTGCTTGGATAGGACGAACTGATTTTTTCCATACTGAAATGATTTTATGCATTTTCTTTTCAGTTGTACATAATTATAAATTTTAATTTTACATAATTACAGAGGTCTAAAGTAGTACATTTCTAAAGCGGTACATAATTATAAAATTATAATTATAACTTTTGTTTTGATCTTAGTCTCAAGTCTATACTATTAAATTATGTACGCGTGTGTTTGAATGTTTGTTTGTTTCAGGCATTATCTTCTGGAGAACGGCACGGAGTTAGAGTTTTGAAAGAGGTACCGCCGGATTCGAAATATTCGTGGAAAGTCATTTCGGCAATTCTCATCTTTGTACGACTTTAACTAGCGGAGGTATTAATTAAAAACTCTGGAAACGGCAATTTTCTCTCTTATTTTTCAGAGCTGATTCTTAGAGTAGTATTCTTAGAGTGGCAGCAGTCTCACAGGCTTTAGATAAAAATCTGCTTTTTGTTAATACGAAATTTGTAAGTTATAAAAAAATGTGAAATAAAAATAGAACTGTCAAACATTAAATGTATTATTATTATCTAAGGTTTATCTGACGTTGAAGAAAACTCGCAATTTCATGTGACGTCGTTGTATGTCAAAAATTTTTTGTTAATTTCAGCATTTTATATAAATAGCTGCTGTTGGCAACAGTTACAGATTAAGATAGTTGATATGGTATGTTTTTGCCATGTTAATTCTTTTATTGATATTAAGGAAAAGGTGTTATATTACATTAAATTTAATTTATGATGTCATACGTGTACATATTAACCATAATTGTTCAAAGACTTTGCCTAATGGTTTGGCAAACATAAAATTATTTACGAATTGGATGCTGCTTGGAAAGAATGAACTGACTTCATTTACACAGAAATGTTTTTATGCACCTTATTTTCAGGTGTACATAGAACTCATAAATTCTGCTTTGGTCGCAGCTAGCAACTTTGTAGACAGTACATTGAATTAATATTTTACTTTATTTTGGTTTTTCAGTACATAGAACCTATAAATATTGATTTGGTCCTAGCCTGCTAATATTACATTATATTCTATTCCCTTATCCAGAAACATTATATTTAGATGTTTACTTGTTTAATAATCTCAATTTTAGCTATATTGTTTACTTCCTATTTTCAATGAATCAATAGAATCTTCAGAAAAGAAATGAAAGCAATTGCGTTAAGAATTACTGACTACGAAATATTGCCGTTTGGGGGTACACATCTCATTAAACTGTGATGGGAAATGGTTTGAAAAACAACTCTAATTAAAACTTTTATTTTATTTTATGCTGATATTAACTTCAAAGAAATAACTTTAATCAGTACTTTCAGATATACACTGAAAGTTTTTAGTTTTTAAGACAGACGCTCTAATGCATTTAGGAAAGGATATGTTTGTTTGTCCAGCATAATACTACATATTTTTGTCATGTAGATTTGTTTCCTTTAGCTTGTTCCTTTAGTTTGACTGACAGTGTTTCCTTTAGTTTGTACCTCTTGTTTGTTCGTTAGTGTCAAACGCTGAAATAATTCTTAACTCCATTTTGCCGAGCGAATTTTTTTAAATTTGGGAGAAGTGTATTTTCGATTAATATCGAGAAGAGATCTTTACAAAATGCCAATTTGTTTTCACTTAAACTTTTTTTAAAAGATCAAAGTCATCATCGCAAATTTCTGATCGGTTCCCCATGAGAAAGAATGAAAAATATCTTTAAAATGCCATTTTTTAGGGGGGCATTTATACCTTAATTTGTTAACTTTGGCAGTTTTCATAAATCATGGCATTTTTAGCTGTCGTGCGTCTGCTAACAAAGATGTATTTTTTAAAATCTTTCATTAGTAGTAGCTATTATTTAGCTACTATTAAACTATTTAAATTTAAATGACAAACCAACGGCCGAGCGGTAAAGTCGTTGAACTTCCATCCGAGGTTTGAATCCTGCGAACAGACTGGCTGCATGGGCGTTTTCAATGTTTTCCCCGTGTATAAGGTGTATACAAGTCAGATTTCCTTATAAAGTCCTCCACGAAGGCATCCGTCCGTTTAGGCAGATAGCCCTCGAGGTTTTGCTGTAATCGCATAAACCAAACCAAACCAGAAATTTAAAGGAATTAAAAGTAATCTTGCTCCATTCGAGAGATTCGATAACCTTGATAACTTATGAATGATGTCATGCCTACGTTTTGCTACGCCAATTTAATTGCTGCACCGAAATAATTTGTCAAAATTCAGAGGCCATAATAATCTATACATATTTTACGTTTTCTCATTCATCTTCCTCCCATTCAGTATATTCAAAACTACAAAATTATTCATACAAAAGCAGTTTCAAAATTACACGTTAAAATTAAGTGTTCAAAAAAGTAAAATATTTTTAGCTACCTTGATATCCTTTACCAAATGAAACTTAAATTAAAATAGTGAGATGGTGATGTAAAAACTCAATCAGGAGACTAACATAATTTCAAAGAACAATAGAAGTGATTTTACAGACATGACCTATACGAGAAATATTACACCTAGTTTGTAAGGTTTTAGTTAAACTAACAAAGTTTTATTTTAATTTAAATCTTTCTATCTCTTTTCTGTTTCAACTTCCCGTCAGAAGAAGCGCGCGTTTTCAGCTTATGCTAATTTGAAGTACAGCCAAGTACTATTTAAACCAGAGGTAGAAACCTCTCAGTGTAAGAGAGCTTTTAGTCTCGGATCACGGTCATTCTGTTCGACGTTCGCCTGACCAGCTAGCATCTAAAATTATAAGCCATAGTGCTTATTACTACGTGATTGCATATTGAAATAAATTGAAGTGCGCTAGTATTAGTATTTCTTGCTACGCACCGTTTAGTTAGAGGCCAACTCCGCGATTTTGCTCTGTGAGCAAAGATTAATTAAATTTCTATTTAGTTTTAGTATCAAATTTATCTGATTGTTAAGTTAGGCCCAAGTGTGGTCTTTTACTTTCTGTATCCCTCCCGAGTTGGGAGGTGTGTAAATAATATTGTTTTAATAAAAGAGGATTTAAAATCCCTTTCAAGTAAAGTTATTCTCCAGCACAGTATTTACACCAGAACAAAGCTCATTTCAGCTCCCTGTTCCAGATCAGGACTTTAGGTTAAGGAGTGACTTCAAAAATGTTTGCTAAAGCTATGCACAGAACACTCAGTCCTGACAAGTTCGCTAAATTTATCTTTGACACTATTATCATTGTTGGCAGCGATCGTATTTTTAGAACATATAACCGACAATATTGCTAATTTAAATATTGCTAGTTTAAATATTGCTAGTTATAGTATTTAATGAGCTTGTTTAAAATATTTAATATATGAATATTATCATTTTCCAGCATTCCCTCCCTCCAAGTATTGACATAAATTTTTGGAATATATTTACCTTTTGCATAGAAATAATTTCTCTCTCGCCATGGAAAGGATGAATACATTGATATTAATCTAAAGAATTAAAACAGTGCCACTTTTAATAACAGCGTATCTAATACTTTTAACGATAATTGAATATTACCTTTAACATTTTTGCAATGAAGGCAAAATAATGAAACTATTTAGAAGTTACTACAATTTCTTATAATATTGATAAATCATTTCTTTCTTTTGCATACGATACATAGATACTTCTATAATTATATATTTTTAAATGCATTGGTAATTCATCAACTGGCCGTTTGAGTCCTGAAAGAACAAAGAAGTTGTCTTTTATCCAACCAGCTGCAAAATCTAATCCCTAACGCAGTAACATTTTTAATTTCTCAAACATGCTAATTATATAGTAACCAGTAGCGTGAGCAGCTCTTCTTTGTAGTTCAGATAAAGTACATGATTAGTTTCACCGCGAAATGATGAATGAGTATCTGAGATTACGAAATTGCAAGGCTGTTTAAATGCATACAGAGGAACCGCAATTATAGGATTTGTATGCATATTGTAACAGCTACAATACAGCCAAAACTAATTATTACTTGAATTCTAAAGCGAAATATTAAGATATTTTTTATAATTCCTAATATGTTTCCTAAATGAAACCTATTTTTGTAAAATGTCAAACTTATTGTAGAGAATAAAGATTTCAAAAACTGCTAAGTGACAGCTCATTGTCTTAAATTGTCAGAATAAACATGGGAATTCTCCCGAGATTATAGCTGGTAATATTAATTCTGGCAAAGTAATCGATAGCTACGAGGAAGTTTTAGCAAAGCAAACAGAATGGATTTTCTCACACGAACCGGTTTGCATTTAATTTACACATACGGAAAATCAGGAAACACTCTGCAGACAACCTGTTTTTAGTTTGATTATTAATGAGTCTGTCATAGTTAAAAGATAATTTTGAATTATTGTGTATTTGTCAACGTATTTAAACTTCAATACACTGGTAATAAAAATATTTTGATTCGTACAAAATACTACAAATCAGAATGTCTTCTTTTCTCGGTGATTGAATGATTTTGTTACATATGGCTTTCCTGTTTTTAGCCATGTTTATTATAAATAAGAGTAAGTTTTCCTCACAAAGTCAAGCTTGCATCTGTTTGTTGAAGATCTCGCATATTTCGGGATAAACAAATAATGTAGAGCCTGAGAATATCGTTCTAAATAACAGCCAGTTTCTTTGCAACAGTTCACAAATGCTTGTACCTTTAGTAAAATGGAAACACTATTATTTCTCCTTTCGGGCAGTTCTAATCTACGCCAGCTGAATTTAAATAAGTGTGCTACGAACTCTGCATGTATTTCATATCTAGTTTTCAAAATATTCGAACTTTTAGAGTAAATATCTAATCGATAGCTGAGACAATACTAAATAACGGATTTTTGGTGATTGTTTGGTTTGGTTTATTTACTTATGAGCTATCTTTCTAAAGAGATGGATGTCTTGTAGAGAACTTTCTGATGGAAAAAGGCTCGTATACACGTTACGCATGGAGAAAATCATGAAAAGACTATGTACTCAGTCCGCTCGCCTGCAATCTAATTCAGGTCTTTTGGTGAAGGAATACGCTCACTGCATGCATGTTTTTATTTGTTCTCCTTGTGTTAGAAAGACAAAATATAGTTTTCCGCATGAAGGCCATAGCTGAGATAAAGAAACCTGGCTCATTTCGTTCTAGAAGATTATTTATTTGTCGAGTATAAAAATGTATTTTACTTATATTCCATAGAAAACGCCCGAACAAGTATCTCTGTACGTCTACGACTCCTGCGCCTGTTTACATACGTACGGAAACGTATCTACGATTCATCAGATACACGTCTGCAGCTTTTTCATCGTGATTGGTGCTCAAGGCGCATGACGGGTTGCATTGTCTCTAGAAACACATTTCGCGCACGTTTCACTAGCGCAAAGGTGGAATTACTTGGTCAAATGGTTAATGCCAAGAGATTATCAGACATACTACGGGTGGTGAAACTTTATGTACAACCGGATTCTTTGGCAAACATTCTGTGGACGCACGAAGTGGAATTCAGTACGGAAATGGGCGTTAAACTGACAGAACTTGCGTTACTGTGTGCATGGACACACAACCGTCATAGCAACAGTAAGTTCGTCATCAAATGCAGCAGTTCTTTAATATTTTAGAACACTTGCCTCATATGTCTTGAATTCTACGATGGAGCTTTAAGTGGATGAGTATACTTACAGCTATAATGGCAAATCACAGTACTTGATTTTCAAGGTTGCTTGCTGTTGATTCATCTATATTTTTTATGATCCCAGCATGATTATCCCCTTCACACAAACTGGTGTCTTCGTGCAGCTTTTTTCGGGCAATTTCAGACACAGGATCATCAGTTAATGATGATCATCAGGTAATGGTCACCGAGGTCACCTGTCCTAAGCCTTAATCATTTTGTGGGGTTATGCGAAAAACAAGCTGTTCAGTTTGCTATCTTTGGAGATTAGCGGTCTATTAACATGTATTATATAAGCATGCAGTACTGTAATGCTGGAATAATTATCAGTCAGCTTTCCAAAACCTTGAATTGATTTCGTTTATATAAAAAATGCACAAATTAGTTAATAAAAAAAATTGACAGAGAGACGATTTACCAAGCAGTCCAACTGCTTTCAAAAAAGATAAAAGATAAAGATTTCAAAAAAGATAAAGATTTTTTAAAAATAGCTTTCAAAAAAGATAGGAAACACTAGCTTGAAATTATGAGGCAAAATGAATCGAGATCTGCATATTTTAGCTGAGCGAATCCCTTCTGATTTATTGGTTCCAAAAGTTAAACAGTCATAAAGAAGTGCTGAAAACCGTAAGCCGGTTAAATGAAGCCATGTAACCTAAATCACTAAATTCAGTATTGCAAGCTAAATGCAATACTGGGAAAGTATGTATGCATTCATAATATCACGCAGATGGAGATAGGAGATCGGAAAGGAAGTGACACAGCAAAGGATTGATGTTGATACTGCGACATTAATTAAAAAAATACATATTTCAAATCACAGTAGATGCCCAATAAATTAAATTAAATTCTTTAATAAAAATAATTATTATTTATAAAAAAACCCTGAAATTGTGGCATTTTACCTTAGCAAATACCGGTTTCACTAAATTCCAAAATACCGTATTTGGTTTACCGGTATTGTAATCACTAAGTTTTCAATCTTAAATCAATCTTAACCTGATTTAAAATCATTATTTAGCCTAATTAAAAACGTTATGTCTAGAATTCTACGGCAGTGGATGTTACGCAGTGGTGTAAGTTTTGTTTCAGTGGCGAAAATGGTAAGGCACACGAAATATCCTTTCATAAATTTTCTGCTCCATTTCGATCGTTTTTGAAACGTGCACATTTATGTTGTAAAGTTTCTACCCCAACTAAAGTACTTCTGTGCATTTTCACATGTATTAATTGAATTTTTACCTGATTTATAGATTTATGAAGTGGCTTTCGTTTTAAAGGACCAACGTGCAGAAATTATTGCAAATGTGTTTCTTGCAAGTTGGGTGTCATGCTTTGAAGTTCCTAAAACGATCGCAACAAATCGAGAAGCAAATTTTGAAAGTCAACTAACTCTTTGTTGAATTAATAAAATTTTTTGGTTTCGTTAAAAATCGATCCACAATTGAGAATCCTAAATGCAATAATACGGCAGAGGCTCTGCACCGTCGACTTCAGGCCCCCTTGATTGGAAACAACATCACACAGCAGACATATCCTCTTCCGCTAGTATTACTTGGTTTTCGTTCTAGTTTCAAATGTGATTTAAATGCATCATTTAAATTTAAATGCCTAGTATTATTGAAGTATTTTTAAATTTAGCATTATTAACTTTTAATATTATAAAATTTAGTATGATCAAATTTAGCATTATCAGATTATTCAATGCTATCAAATTTAGTTCGATCAAATCATTTAATATTATAAAATTATTTAGTATTATGAAAGTTAGTAATATCAAATTTAATATTATCAAATTTAGTATTAGCAAATTGTGTAGTGTTAGCAAATTATTTAGTATTAGCAAATTATTTAGTATTATCTATCAAATTATTTAGTACTAGCGGAAGCACCCGACACCAGTTAAGTTAGATTGAGAGTAATGCATCTAACAACAGACAGAATGTTACCGCTGTAATTCTTCTTTAATAACGATGAAAAAAATACTATTCATAGTCCTACATTTTTTAGTCTGGTGCGATATGTAACCCACATAAAACATTTCGACAGAAAAATAAGCTAATTCTCTTTCATTGTATCAGGAACAATGGCATGCAGCTTTTAATGATTTTCTTCCTTCTAATCAAATGGTCATAAAAGTTCAGTTTCCATCCAATATTAAGTAATAAGTAGTATCCAATAGGTTTCATTCTTTCCTCAAAGTTGTAATGTAATTTGTGATTGCGTGCTGCGCAGATTTGCAGGCAAATGTAAGGAAAATTATCTCGTGCGAAAGCATCTTGAGGAATTCCTCGTAAATTCGGGGCCTCCGCAGATGCGAGTGTTACAGGGCCCTTAAAAGCCGATCCTGCATAAACTTAGGTGCTAACTTTAGTTCAGAAATCTCAATACTATCTCATTCTCACACAGGACAGGTTTTATATGCTATACGTAATTGAATCTGATAGATGATCTAACATAAAATTAAATATTTTTTGATATAAAAAAAATCTGGGAAATTTAAGAACATCTTGTGTGTTACCTACCTTTATTTATAAAACTAATGGAAGTACCCGATGCCGATGATTTAAGTTAGATTGAGAGTAATGCATCTAAAATCAAAGACAATGATACCGCTGAAATCCTTCTGTAATAATGATGTAAAAAATACGATTCATAGTCAGACATTTTTCAGTCTGATGCGATATGGAACCGAAATATAAAATTTCGCTAGAAAAACAAGCCAATTCGCTCTCATTATATCAGCAACAATGGCCTGCAGTTTTTAATGATTTTCTGTTTTGTAATCAAATGGTCGTAAAAGCTTAAGTTCTATCCAATATTTCACGTATATTCAATTTTAGTCGATTAAATGAGGGAAAAAATTATCATAATTTATCAGAAATCAATAATGCGAACAGACAAACAAACACACAAATAGATATTCTTCTTTATGTGCATAGATTTTGTAAAACTTACAGATGTTTTATTAACAAACTCTAAGATTTGAAAGCGAGCAGTAGCAACACTTTGCGAAATAAAGCATTTCTATCTCCAACGCGCGAGACTGTTGCCGCTCGGAAAAATTAGTCCGAAAGTTAAGCTTTCAGAGTTTTTAATTAATATTTCGGCCGATGAAAGTCGTTAGAAGATGGGAATAGTCGAAATGGCTTCCCACGAATTTTTGGAATCGGGAATAATGTATTTAATATTTGGCAATGCTATTTTTATTTCATTGTAAAACTTAGAAATTTTTTATTAACATACTCTAGGATTTGCAAGCGAGCAATGGCAACAAATTTCGAAATAATTTCATCTCCAGCTTGTAAGACGGTTGCCACTCAGAAAAATGAGGACAAAAATTATCGTTTTTCCAAGCTTTTAATTACTATATCTGAGTTTAGCTACTTTTTTGCAAAAACGTGGACGCCATCTTTTTCCAGGACCCAGAAAAGAATTGTAGAAAGTTTGATGATGCTAGGTATAGTGGTGACGGAGTTATTAGAGGACAAACAGACTTTCTTCTTTATATGTACAGATTATCTATCAAATTATTTAGTAATATCAGTTTATGTAGTAATATCACTTGCTTTTAAAAGTATGAAATTTTCAAATATTTCAAATTTGAATGGAGATCAATTAAGTGACTGTTATTGGCCAATGAAGTTATTTACTCTCGTACTTCAGCTGATACTTAATACCCTACCGTCAGTATGAATATAATCTGCAAAAAATTTAATAAAAGATAAGTATTCCAAATCTGTAATTTGTGTTTGATGCTCACAGATTAGCATGTGTTACGAAATTGAAAATATTTACATTTCAGCAGCAATCTTTTAAAACTTAAATTCAAAATGCCTTTGATATCATATTTTAATAATTAAATTACAAATTAGACCGCTTTTTCGTGAAAGGCAAAATATTCCATCGCATTAAAGCAAAGAATTTTCTTCTTTTTACTTTACTTCTAATTTCCTTCTTCGAAAAAATTTGCGTGATTTGTATTTCTCTCTTTTGCCTTCTTTCCTTTGCAGTTCAGTATAATTTAAATTCCAAGAAACGAGTCAGGCATCGCAAATACCAGTTTTAGGGTTTAAATATTTAAAATTCATTATCTCTGTTTTGATGAGCAAATAAGAGAAATGCGTCATTCAAAATAATCAAGCGTGAAATGGAATCCCAGATCTTGTATAAATATTTATGGAAACGAAAACCAAGCGTCTGATTATTTCAGTTCTAGGTTTAATAAAGAGTTCATCTAGCATGAACTGCAAAGCGTAAAGATATTACCTTCTAAGAAGATAATAAAATAAAACATATCAGAAATTATATGTGCAGAGGGCATCAATTAAAAGGAAAATAAATGAAAAGAACTTTTACGTGTTTCTCAGTGTCTTTAAAAGTATCAACATCAGTCGTAAAATAATGCATGGTGGCTAGAATATCGAAAAGTAATATTAAGTATTAAAATTGAAATATATAAAAATAATTATTTCTATATTTACATTCAGCTTTTATGGATAAGGTGTAACTTATAAAAGTCATTTCAATTATAACATTATTTTGAGTTGGAGACTGCAAAACATCAATGGAGTAGTTAAATTGCTCATATTCTAAATATTTCTAATTGTATTGGAAATTATTATTCACACTAGAAAATATGGGCCGCCAGCTGTCAAATAGCGCAGAGTTGCTTTACACTGGTAGTTCCATCCTGGGTTCGATTCCAAGCGAACGGGATGGCTTTTTTTGTGATTTTCCCTTTGAGTAACGTGGATACGAGTCAGATTCCCAAAACGTACTCTACGAAGGATCTCTTCTTTTAGGGGTCTGGGTCATAATCCCGACAGCCGAAATCCCGACAAGCCAGAATCCCGACAGTCGGAATCCCGACTGTCCAAAACCCCGACAGGGCCGAAATCCCGACAACCCAAAATCCCGACACGGTCGAAATCCCGACAGGGTCAAAATCCCGACAAGCCAGAATCCCGACAGGGTCAGAATCCCGAGTGTCCAGAATCCCGACAGGGTCGAAATCCCGACTGTCCAAAATCCCGACAAGTTAATATCTAAATACAAACACTCAATTTAGCTTAATAAAATACAATTTTTAACTAACTATTACATATTACTAATTAAAAGTTTAAATCAAAAAATCATAAAAATTATGTCATTACTTAAAATAATTTTTAACAAATTGAAATGACCGTTAAAATTTGAAATGAAGATTTATAAAATTCTTTTTATTAAGAAAAAGAAAACATCACTTACACATGCAAACGACATATTTACAGTGACACATTGTGAGCGATACCACGAAGATATTCCATC
>KK113664.1:78107-114947 GCA_000611955.2 Stegodyphus mimosarum | reverse complement strand
GGATGATTATGTCCGGATACCCTTCTTTTAGGCAATTAGGGGAATAGCTCTAGTGTCCTTTGCCATAATCAACTAAACCAGACCATACTAAAGGATAATCTGAAAACATCCTCAATATACATAAATATTTCTTTCTTTGCAAGTTGGATTTTGGCTTGTCGGGATTCTGGCTTGTCGGGATTTCGGCTGTCGGGATTATGTCCGGATACCCTTCTTTTAGGCAATTAGGGGAATAGCTCTAGTGTCCTTTGCCATAATCAACTAAACCAGACCATACTAAAGGATAATCTGAAAACATCCTCAATATACATAAATATTTCTTTTCGCTTTGCAAGTATTTCATGTTAAAAAATCATATAAAAATATTAAGGTGACATATGTAAATATGTTCTTAATTACTGCTTAACTTCATACAGAGTGAGAATACCTTTCATATCGTAAGATATCACTGGTATTAATACGTCCGTTTGATATTTTACTCTTAGATTCTGAGGCGCAAGTATAGTTTTATATAAGAACGGGACATTTAAATTCTTAAGTCCCACAAAAATTTAAAAAGATTTAATGTACAGAAACTGCAATCATCATCATTCGAATCTTTTAAATTCTAATCTTAAAAGATGCTAAATATTTTAAGCTCAAATGTTTGCATATAAGCATTCAAAAGAGAAATTACATTGTTGTTGGTATTTCGATGAGTTTGCATCACAAATATCATTTAATGCTAACAGTGAGTATCGAATTTTGGAGAGAAATTCAACTCCTAGTTTTCATTAGGCAGTTTATTGTTTCAGATTTAGACTTTATAGAATCCTTAGGTTATACCTTTGCAGTTACCTGAAAAATATGCAACGCCCTCGTCGAGATTCTATTTCTTGATCTCCCAAATATGCGTCAAGCGTGCTTCCAGTTACACCATTGAGACATGCAGAAAGAAGGAAGAAAATACCTTATAGGTTAGTTCTAATAACTCTTGAAACAAAATTCCCTTTTTACATTTGCTTCGATTTAAAAATACTTTTTAAAATATAAAAATGGATTGTTAACTCAGACATTTCTGTTCAAATTAGCCTATTTCAAAATTTCTAAAACACTCTGTGAAACCATGTATTCTTAGCATATATGATATCTTCAAAACTAACTTCAGTTTCATATTTAATGCATTGTGCTTCAGTTTGAAGATAATACTTTTGTGGAGAATTAAAACCATTTTGTTGTTTAAGAAAATGCCACCTTTTTTTGGAAATATTGTGAAAGAAAAATTGGCTCATAAAAAGAGCAATTAGCAATTAACTTTTATAAGTTACTTTTTCAGTCCATTATGGACGTCTCTGACCTCTGAACTCAGCCCAGAAAAAAAGAATGTTTACTGCTTACTTTAAATTTTTTAATAGAGGTAAATATCTCTTACAATGCATTTTGCGTCTCGAAGTTCCTGCACTAGATGCTAAAGGATTAGGTTGATGTTCTTAACACTAAATTAAATCAACGATCATGAATTGATTATTAGAAGATGCATCAGTAACTTCAATTTAACTAAAAATTTGCATGACCGACGAAGAAAGGGAAGGCCAAGAAAAAGTACGATACGAATCTACTACACGACTCAATAAGATACGACTTATACTGTCGCAAATGAAGTCTCATTCGTTTGTGACAGCAACAGAAATTAAATTCTTAGTAATTTTAAGAAGTTCTTTTTAAATATATTCATAATTGAATTTCCTTAAATATATACCAAGATGACAAACTAATTTATTTTTCCTATTTTAAATTATTATTTTTAAAATGTAACTGGATACGCTTAGAATTAATTCTGCCTGCCATTTTGACCTTGCCTGTTAGCCTGTTTAATACACTGGTTTCCAAAAATTAAAGCAAAATCACAAAAGTAGCGTCAACTCGTTCAAAATTAAGCCAATCGACATAAAATTTGAATATGTTGTCAAATAACAAATGCTGAGTAAAACTGCAATATGTAAATTAGTGGTGCTGTGATCGAAATATGTCATCTGCTAGGAGCATAAAGTTGCATGTTTCAGAGCAATCCTGCAACTTTCCTTCTCATACTGAGATAACAAATGTGGGATAGAAAACTCCTAATAATGGCTTCCAGACATCATCTGCTCGATGAACTGCGACGCAGAGCTATTGGGATATTCGAGGCTGGGCATGGAGAAATTGTAGGAGACTATAGACACTACAAAGTCAGACAGAAGTGGGTAGATGGCTAAATGTGAGGCCTAGGGTTCACAGGTTTAGACAACAATTTCGAACCACAGACTTGACATCTAAGAAGTTCAACCAAGTACAGATAACCCATACGACAAGCACGATGATTGAGATATCTTGTTATACGCACGAAAGAATAGAACCTCAACTCCGACTGAACTGAGATCCTCCCTTGCTGTAACCACTGAAAGGTTGGTGTCAACGTCAACTGTGCCTAGAGGGCTTCGCGAAGGATTACGAGGAAGGTACACGAGGCGACCAGCCATTTGCGTGACACTTAAGTCACGTCATAGAAGAAAACGTTTGAAGTGGGCACATCACCATGTTCACTGGGCAGCTGATCAATGGAGGGCTGCTCTCTTTAAGTTTGAATGCTACACGGCGCAGGTCTCGCATCATGAATAATTATCTACATCAACATAAAGTTCAGCGTATGTTGTGGCCACCTGACCTGAATCGTATCGAGCATGTTTAGAAAACGCATGAAAGTATCGTATCGAACATGCTTTTGGAAGACGTATAGTTGCTGCCAAGCCTCTTGTTCAGATATTTGCAACTCTTTGGAAGAACAATGGCTGTCACTTCCTTAAGGAACAGATTGCATAACTGAGAGCATCTCCCATCGCTGTATGCGTTGTATTGCTTCTGGGAGAATTCATACTCCATATTGAAGGTCATTTTCCTACACCAAACAAACACGTCCGATTTTTTCATTAACAACACAAATGTGTGGTATTTTTTTTCATGTTATTTTATACCTTACTATGCGTTGTTTACTGTGAATTAGTTTATATTCTATGTATAACTTTTTGAGTAATCGTCATTTTTGTGATTTTTCTTTAGTTAATGATAACCAGTGTATTTAAAAAATACACGAAAATTATTTCTTTCCAATTTTCTATCATTTCTCTTTGAAGAAAGAGCTTAAAATGTACATTGTGCGTAGAATAAATTAGGAAAGCTAAATACAAAATGAAAGATTTTCGTGAGAATAACTCGAATGCTTCAAATAGTCTCATATATCAAAAGCGATTGTTCCTAATTTTGATGATAAATGTAATGAAACGAAATTATTTTAACAATGTTTACTAGTAGAACACTTATTATATATTAGATTTTTAAATTAATACAAGTAATAATAACTCACAGAACATAAAATAACAACAAGCAGTACAGAAAGAACAATAAATATAAAAAATCTAAAATCACTAACAATAAATAAAAATTTGATAATAAAATAAATGTAAAGAAAATGAAAATTACTTAATGCGTGATGTAAATTCCATAGGATGAAGATAATGCAGATTATATTACAATTCAGAGCATAATGGTTAAATAGAAATTATTTAAAATGGCGAAATATAACACCAAAAGTGATAATGTAAAAAACGTTTCACAGAATGCTTCAAATTTGATTTTGTACCATGAAATACTGAGCCATTTCGTCGTTTCTATCGCATTTGGAATTACATAACACAGTTCTATATCATTATTTAAATTTTCATTCAATACATTGCATCTGGTATAACACCAACTCTTATATCCCCAACGTACGATTTTCTGCCTTAATTGAAAGTTGTACAAACAAGCATAATATATTTTTAACATTTAGAACGTTATGGATTTTAAATGGGAAAATGAGTTGTGCTGGTAGCTTTATCTGTATAAACATATTTTGTAAAGGTATAATTAAATAAAATACATATAGTTGTGCGAATACTTTGTGAAGCCGAGAGATTTGAGCGTTGAATTTTCTATACATAGCGAATGGCCTTTGAGTCTCAATGATGATCATTTGGAGGAAATTTCGAAGGCTAACCTGAGAACTGTCTCACTGCTTTAGTAAAAGGGTTTAGGACTTCGGTGAATTAAATAACTAATTTAGATTTTATTGTGTTCCAATTACATCTCCGTGTAATAGAGAGCGTAAAAACATAAATCACGTTCTTACCATACGAATAAATATTGTTACGAATTTCAATTTTTGGTGTCAGAAGTGGGATTGAATGCCTTTAACTAGAGCAATGGAAGATCAATTAAGGCAGTTTATGGCAGCCTTTGCTGCATTTAAAGAAGAGAGTAAAGCTGGCCAAGAATCCATTAAAGAAAAGATGGAAGCTGGTCAAGAATCCGTTAAAGAAGAAATAAAGGCTGTTCAAGAATCTGTAAAAGATGAAATGAAGGCTGTTAAGGAAGAAATGAAAGCAGGTAAAGAACAAATTAAAAGAGAAATTTCCAGCGTGATAGAAAATAAATTCGAGGCTATGGAAGGCAGAACTGACGCTGTTGAAAATAAAGTTGAACACATTGAAGAAAGAGTTTCTTCTGTAAAAGAACAAATAGAAGGAAGAGTTCCTGCTGTGGAGCAACGAATCGAAGAAAGAGTCTCTGCCGTCCAATACCAAATCGAACAACAAATTGATGACAAGGTTTCTGCGGTTGCGAAAGAAGTTGATACTTTAAAGAAATTCGTAGCGATGGCAGGAAGCAATTCCGATAGTTTCAAATTTCTACCCAGGAGTGCTCGTCTCTCTCTGAAGCTATCCACATATGTAGAATGTATAAGGCAAATGTATAAGACACAATTTTCTATAGTGGCGGACGCGAATGGATGGGATTCTCAAGCTAAGACCTGCCATCTAGCCGCTTCTCTGAGAGCAGACGCAGCAGATATCCTGCAGGCTCTTCCCGAAAACCAGAGCCTAGACTTCGAAGCTCTGTCCGGCCCTTTGGAGCTGCGATTTGGAGAGAAGTGCTTAAAAGATTATAGCAGGCTTAAGTTAAAATCCCGTCAACAGAAGCCTACGGAAACACTCCAGGAGCTCGCCACCGATGTTGAAAGGCTGTCCCACCTCGCCTTTTCGGAGTGCCCGATGGAAACAAGGGAAATCTTGTCCCTGCTCGACGCATCTGGGATCCTGAAATAGAGAAAGCACTGCGAAAGGGAGATGTGAAGGATATAAAAGGCGCTCTAGTGTAGCCATGAAATTCGTGGTAGCTCAGCAAGCAACTCGTAGAGGTCACGACCCAGTCAGAGCGTGCGTGCCCACGAGCCAGTGGATCAGTTGATGGCTCGTTTAGATGATTTATCCAGGAAAGTGAATGCCTTGCAACGGTATATTAGTGATAAGAAACCGACCGTAAAGTACTGGAACTGCGGTGCTGTAGGACACATGAGAAGGAACTGCCAAACACTCCGGAGCAGGGAAAATAAGACGGACGATATAAACGGAAAATTAGATGCCATGAAATGGAAAAGGAGTGACAATAGACCAAAGTGCTGGAACTGCGGAACTGAAGGCCACGTATGAATGAACTGCAGAACACCCCGAGGTGCGGAAAATAAGATCATCTTCAAGCAACGATGCAGGAAGCAATTTAATGATCATAACGCGGAACTGAGATTGAACGATAGTGAAAAACCCTGCTTTAAAGCTCTCAAGATTTCTGCAGCGAGTAGCAACAGTAACGGAATATCTAATAATGGGCATATCGACGGAGTTCCTTGCAGTATGATCATTGATACAGGAGCTAATGTTACCATCATTCGGAAGGATTTAGCTCAACAATTTAAGGACAAACTGATTTGGACGCCATCCTGTGTTTCCCTCCAGACTGCGTCCGGAGAGAAAATTGACATAGATGGAAAGTTAAAGGCATACTCGGATTGGACTTTTTAAGGAAATACAATTTTTCCTTAGACTTCAAAAACAACAAACTGCTTTCAGCCCTTGAGGACAGGACTATCGTTCCTCAGAAAGGATCCTCACCACGAAACACCAACGTGTTGGCTGAAAGACCCTGCTCAGAAAGCTGCCGAAATCATACTAAGGTAGAAGAGAAACCTAAGACTACCAGCAATTCTTCATCCCAGATGTTCGTCGGTCGCGATCTTCGTCTGCCTTGTGATTTCTTATTTGGCCGCTCTGCACATGTGCCTTCATCGCCTATGGAATACATCCAAGATGTCCAGGCCCGGTTTGAAGTGAAGCACCGTTCTGCACGAAAGCGAGTCAACTTGGCGACGAAGAAGGAAGAAGATGAAGACCCGCTCCGACATGAGAACTACTGGCCGTCGTTTCCACGAACGAGACAAGGTGTGGTTGTGGAATCCGACTCGACGGAATAGACTTTCTCCGAAACTACAGTCACCTTAGGATGGTTCTTACACAGTCCTAAACAGGCTGAACGACGTTGTGGTACCGATCTGTTAGAGATCGAACTCTAAACCTAGAGTCGTTCATTACGACAGGTTAGTTCATTACTATGGCCATAGTACGTAGTGTATATAATTGTAAATAATAGTGTAAATAGTATAAAACCATGGTCCTATTTGTATTTAGTGTTTGTATTTAGTATTTGATTTGTATTTGGTAAGTATTATTATTTGTTTAGTGTTTGATAAGTATTTGTATTTGATAGCATTTGTATTTGATAGTATTTGTATTTAGTATCTGATAGTATTTAAATTGTACTTAGCGTTTGATAGTATTTAATTTGCTGAAAGATAATTATTGCAATTATTGTTTATTTTGTTATTGTAACGTAATGTTTATTATACATTGGTGAGCAAAACTTAAGCAACAATGTAAAAAATTAGCAGATGGCCATGAAATTCCAGAAAAGGAAGTCTGGAGATCAGTACAATGAACACGTAAGTCAGTAGAAACGTCATGCAAATATCAGGAACGAAACGTCAGAGGCGACATGAGTGTACACAAAACGCGTGATGTCGGCGCGCGCAGCTCAACAGTAGAATAAAAGGAAATACGGAGACGCAATTCAACATATTCGCTGCAAGTGCCAGTGAGTCAGTTTGTGAAATATGGCTAGAAGAAATCACCTGGACGACTTCACACGTGGAAGAATGATCGGAAAGCTGGAGAAGGGGCATACTGTCATCAATGTATCTGCAGAGTTCGGAATCAACAAAAGTTTCGTTTCGCGCGCTTGGAAAGCGTTCCAAACCACAGGTACAGTTGTTGGAAAGGTTGTGGTGGCCGCCCGAAGACGGCATCTGCAGGAGATGACCAATATATCGTTCTGCAGGCGAAAGGAAGCCGACAACAGTCAGCAAGCGCGATTGCTCAGCAAGTCAGTACAGCATCTGGGCGACAAGCGTCGCGGTTTACTGTGGGCCAGACGCCTTATAAAAGGGGGCCTATTCGTCCGCCGTCCTCAACGCTGCCTCCCGTTGAAAGTTGGCCACCGACGCCACCGTTTACAGTGGTGCAGAGAGCACAAACCTGGACAACTGGTCAATGGAGTCGTGTCCTCTTTACGGATGAGAGTCGGCTCAGTACCAAAAACTATTCTCAACGCATTTTGATTTGGAGAGAGGTAGGGACCTGGTTTTATACCATAACATCAAGGAAAGACACCGTAACGGTGGGCCTGGAGTTCTTGTCTGGGGAGGCAGTATGCTGAACTGGCGAACTGAGCTCCACGTATTCGACAGAGGATCTGTAACCAGGGATCGTTATTGTGAGGAGGTATTTCTTCCCCATGTGCGTCTGTTCCGAGGTGCCATTGGCCCAGACTTCATTTTTATGGATGACAATGCAAGGCCGCATCGGACTCTTGCTGTTGAGGAGCTACTGGAAAGTGAAGATATCACTCGAATGGATTGACCAGCGTACTCCTCAGATTTAAATCCCATCGAACATGTGTGGGATACTTTGGAGAGACTCATTGCAGCACGCTTACATCCACCGGAGAACACCCAACAACTCAAACAGATGCTGATTGAGGAATGGGCACTCCTACCGCAAGAAATGTTGCACCAGCTGGTTCTGAGTATGCGGAGACGGTGCGAAGCAACCATTGCAGTGAGAGGAGGGCGTATACCATATTAAGGAACATCTGCTTGATGTTCTTCCTCTTGGATAGACAATCATGAGTCACGATACTATGCTTCAATAAAGCTTGTTTTTGTTTGATTGCATACCGTATGCATTGTATTCCTTTTTCAGCTCCGATGCTTTCGTCATCCTTTACGTACATAATACTCTCCTTCATTTCTGCATTTCATGTTTCTCAGTTGATTTCTCTTGGATTTATGGCAAAAAACCCTGCTGTTGCTTAAGTTTTGCACACCAGTGTAGCTTTGATGCCTTAGTTGTAAGTTTAGCTTCCTGTCCAGAGATTGTACTGCCCGGGACGTGCAGTCCTTGGGAAGAGGGCAATGTTACGGATTTCACATTTATTTGGCTATTTATTTAGAATTGTAATTAAAATTGCTTTATATTTCCCGTCCAACGCAGACGATTTTTGAAGAGAAAGCTACGGCAAAAAAATAAAAATAAAAGAGCGCGTGTATTTAATGTTTAATAAATAAATATCTCGTAATTACTGTCGCCATCCAGAAAAATCTAGAAAAATCGAAATTGTTCTAGCGATAATTAAAAAGCTTATAAAGGCCGAATTGAAACACCTCATTGCAGTTGTTGTTGTTGTAGTTGTAGCTGTTTAAAGCGAACTGCTGTTTGTTTACTTAATGCTCTTATTGATTGTAGCGATTTCGCTGTGAGATAGAATTATTTTATCTGTTCTGAATTGAGTTTTGCTAAACGTTTGAGATATTGTGATATTGTTCGAATATCTCTGAAGAAATATTTCAGCATTTTGATTTATTTCTTGTGGAAAGAATAATTTTTTGTTAACTTTTTAACGAGTTGTGCATTCAATCATAACGAACCCATACGCACGCAGCAATATTATGTAAGCGTATTTTGATTTGTGCTCCACGTCATTCTATTTGAATAAAATTGACTCGTTTTCGAAACTCATGATGAGTTATGACGGAAAAATAATCCTGTACTAGAAACGAAAGGATGAATAATCACAGCATTAGGACTAATCTTTCCTTTAGCTTCTAGCTGCCAACCAAGGAAAACTATGCCAATAATTTGATGATCTAGTCTGGTCTAATTCAATTCACGTATTTCTGAAACCTCAGGCAACATTCTTAGAGGCAGACAGAAACTCTTAAATATAAAAAATGAAATGAAAGATCTGTGTTTATTTTAATTTCCTAATAGTTATTTTTAATTTTAAAACAACTTTCCTGTATTTTCTTGTTTCCTACCTACAACTATTTGCCAAAGAATGAGTTTTCAGTATCGTATTACAAGTATGTAATGGGAAGTTTCGGTCACTTAAGTAGAAGAGCTCAGAAGCTCTCAGTAGAGCGTGTTCTGCCTTCTGGCCACGTCGTTGCTTTAAGCCAATCTTACTACATTCGGTCCTATTAGGCGTCAATGGTCGCCTGTTAGTATTCGCTGCTGAGGTTTAAACAAGGGCCAATCGGTTAGTTATTTCTGTACAACTTCGGCTAAATTTTACGTAATACTTATGCTACATTTATTCAATTACAATACCTACTAAGGTGATATCGGAACGGAGTCCATATGCCACCAAATGGTCGCCACTTGGCGACTTTTAGCAATTTCTCGCCAAAGCTGAAGCCAGCAAGTTGATATCTCGTCATTTTAGCAAGATGACCATTTACTCAATGTTAAATAGACGTGCCCCTGTATCCTTACTGTTACGGCAAGCTTTGCTTCTCTAAAATTTCATGTTATATTATACAAAAAAAATACAAGATATTCACATATAGTTGCACTAAAATTATCTATATATATACAAAACTCATAACAATAACAATAATTAATTTTAGCAAGCATGATTATTTTCGAAACTTGTATTAAATCACAGAAGGAAGCATATACGTAACTTAAAGCATGATATTTAAACTATCTGTTTAAATCCCTGTTTTTCAAAGTGACGTTCAACTATCTTTCTTTTTGATATGGTTCGTTAGGACCATTTTGCCCTCATGTGCCTCACTGATATAAGTGATAATCTCTTAAAACAGGAGATACGTTAACACTATGTTCTCACCTATTAGAACACATATTTTATTGAAAATGCTTAAAAACGAAGACTGGTAGTATGTAATCATATTGATTTACGTGAAATAGCGTCACATGGACGCAAAGAGACTTTGGCCATTATACTACAAAGATTTCTGGAAAAGCACAAAGAATTGTCACAAACTACACTAATGTTTCCCAGATTTTCTTTTTGTGGAACAAATTTTTAGGACAACAACAAGAAAGTTTAAAATCTTTAAAGAACATCAGAATAAATTAGATAAACAAAACAAACAATTATCTCAATTTTTATGTCATACTAATAATGGAAAATTTAAAAATTTGTAATTAAATGGTGAAACATAAGATTAATTAAATTGAAGAAACAATGGAAAAAGAATTAATCATTTTTAGTTTTTAATAACTTACTGTGTTTGAGCCTTCTAGTTACTAATGGTTATAATGATGAGTGAAATGTCAGAAACCTGAATTCTTATTTCACATGCAGCATTAAATAAGTTTCGATGTTTGGAGTTTGTTGCAGCGTAATGGGAATACCTGCTTCTCACAAGTACGTTATCTTAAGAAAAAATTTAATATCAGAGCTCATTTTAATATGTTCGGGTACACTTTTGATAAAATTATTCAAATTTTGTTTTAATTCATAATTGAATATGTGTCTCTAACTTTACTGTCTACTTAAAAATTATCTAAGACAGGAAACGAGTCGAATTCTAGTGAAGAAATCAAGAATATTTTATGCCCCATCGTATTGGAAAGCTGAAATAATCATTTCGAAAATAATAATGCTTGTTATGATAAAATATTAGACTTCTTAGTTAGTACAAATTTTATATTTGGCATTGATTGGTGACCAATGGTCTGAACTCGTCGCTGCCTTAGTTAAGAAGACTGTCATTGACTCCACATCATAGACGTCAACGTTTGCATTGATGCTGCGCTCGAGCGGTGTGGACGATGGAATAGCACAAGGTTGTGCTCTCAGATGAGTCACGCTTCTGTTTCTTCAATAATAGGTGCCGCGTACGATTGTGGAGCGTATGTGGAGACAGATCCAATCCAGCAGCAATTGTGGAACACCTCACTGAGCGACAACGAGGCATCATGGTTCGGGGCGCAATTGCGTACGATTCCAGGTTACCTCTAGTTCGTATTAAGGACACTATGACGGCCCAATGATACGTGGATGATGTGCTGCGACCTGTGACACTTCCCTACATTCTGGGAGTGCCCAATGCCCTTTATCAGCAGGATAACGCTCGATCACACACTGCTTGCATCAGCCAACGTGCTCTGCAAGGTGTACAAATGCTTTCCTGGCAACCATTTTTTTCCTGATCTCTCACCAATCGAGTAAATTTGGGATGTAATTGGGGGCCATTTTCAGACCTTGACATTGCCGCGTTCAGAAGACAAACTGTGGCAAATGTTTGACAGGGAATGGGAAGCCATTCTTCAAGCCACCATCCGTAGTCTTACTGATTCTGTACCTAAACGCATTTCTTCGTGTATAGCCGCTCAATATGATCCTACATCCTACTGAGCCCACGCTATTCTCGCTCTGTATTATGCATATCATTTCCAAATAAAAATCACTTACTGTTCTTTGCTGTCTCCCTCTGTTTGCCGAGCTTCATCACCTTCTGCCAACATCTTGATATCGCATTTTCAATGTTGGGAAGTGTATAAATTCATTAGTCTCGCGATTTAAGTCACTTCTTTTATATTTTTTAAAGAGAAGCTTTAGTTGGACTAAACTCATAAAAGCAGACGTTGCTTCTTTGTTTTCCAAATTCAGTTTATAATTTTTCGCCGAATATTAAGGATTATTTGCGGAATACAGTCTGAGAAACTCGGATTTACACTATGTTTAGGATATGAAAATAACCTAAAAGAGAGAAAAAAAAGTTTGAGGGAGCTACGAAGTTTGTTAGAGAGAGAACCAAAATTACAATGCCCACCTGTTAACCACTAGTTTATACCTGATTCGCCAAAATACCGTAATGCAGTGGATTATGGCTTCAGAATTTTACAAACTACTGCTATTACGTTTTCTATAGGTAAAAATGATTAGAGAAAGACTTGCAATGCATATGTGTTTAAAATTGTCCATCAGTATCAGTATCAAAACTGGACTTTATATAAACTGTTGCACTTTTCGAACAAACCCAAAACAACGAATCTTTATTTAATCGTATACTTTTTTCATAGTGTGAATACCATGTAGATGTTATTCACTCCGTATTCAAGCTGTACCGTTAGATGACTTCGATAAAATTTTATGATTACAATATGTAAAGATACTATAGCAAAATTCTAGCGGCATATTAGGATTGTTGCATTGCAGGAAAGTAAACTTGACTGAAGAAATTAATAAAATATTTGATTAATTTTCTTCGGACAATATTGCGACATTAACGAATAAAAGAATATTTTTGACTGTGACAATAGCTTGAAGTTACATCCGGATGGTTAGATAAATGATTCGATGAAGAAAATGTAAATATTATGTTGTACGTCTGTGAACAAGTGTCCAAAAATGAAAAAACCTGAACGAAACGCAAAACGCCTTCAGCATATAAATAGTAATAAAAAAGGAAGAGAAATAATATATTGATAGAATTTGAGGTAACATATGCATCTTACGAAATGTCAGCCAGCCTTAGTCGATAAAAATATAGATTATCTTTTAAGCTAAATCATTAAAACCTCACCTAAAATTTAAAAGAAAACTAAGTCTCAGAGTACGGTTTGTAATTACGAAAGAGGACTAATATGATTACTTTTTTGGGATATGGTTAATTAAAATGTACGACCCTAGATGGAGCTGTTAGAATCACATTATAAAAATAAAATGAGAAAAATACTAAAGTTTAAGAATTTACAGTATTCATTCATTAATATTTGCGAGCATATTATTCGAGTACTAAACATGTAGCAATCTATCATGAGCATTGAGTTTTGAAGATTTAAACTGGCCCATTTTTTGCGGTATTAAAATGATACAGTATTATCTATCGGTAAACTTTTGAAATAAATATATTGTAAGCTAAAATAATGCAAATCTGTAATAATGTTTTAAAAGCAAATACTATTTAGATACGCAGTTTCCTGATCGCATATGATTTTTTAAACATGACCATATTTATGGAACGGACAGCTCGTTTATTCCCTGGTGTAATTGTATTTATGAATACTTTTCATTAAATATATTTTAGAACTTGAAAAACGCAGAAAAATAGTAGAGTGCGTTTATGAAAACAGAAGAGAAGTCTTAATTTCCGTAGCAGATACTTATTTCATTGAATATACATCTATCTTAAAACAAGTACTCCTTCTTTTTCATATGATTTCCTATTGATTCCAAAACAGAATTTTTGTTTTTTAAAGCAGCCACTTCGCACATACTAGACAAAAAAATTAGGCGAGAAAAATATTGAATGCATTTCCATTGAATATTGTATGCTTGAATTTCGTATTTTATTTGAAATTGCTGCACTTTAAAACATTGCATAATGTATTTTATACCTCTTAAACTTTAGAAACAAAAAATGTAAACTATTCTTCTAATTTCTTCATTAATTATTTATTAAGTAAATTTTTAGAAAATTATGTGAATAAAATAGGATTATTGAATAAACTATATCCTTTAATACACTTTTCGTCACATATCCTTAATGCTTCTGATACCTTTATGTATATTTTTTTCAATCGGAATGCTGTTTTATGCATGACGTTATTGATTATACTTTCCGCTGCATAAAAAACGGCGTAGATGTTATTTTCTGCAAATATAAAAGGGAAAACTCCTCTCCCTCTCTTCCTGTTATTTTTATCTGTTTTCTCTTATTTTCTTCCCTTTTATCTACGGAGTCACTTCTTTACATAGACTTTAATTAGAAGAAGCCAAAAAGCCTTTTCACATATACAGATATATATACAGATCGATTAAAAAGGGTCTTTGAAGATTTCTCGGAAAAGAGAGTTGAAACATAAATTATTTCGGAGCATTACTTTCGGAACGGAAATAAAGAATTTTTTATTTACTTATTTTCATAGAGATGAATAAGTATTAAGATTGTCTAGTACGCTAAAAGAGGAGCGAAGCCATTTGGAGAATAATGATACAAGTCTTTCATTTTCGGAGTTAGTTGAATTGATACTGTTACTTAAATGCCGAAAAATAGAATTATTCTTGACGTTTAAGTAGTATTAAAAAGTATACATATAATGTAGTTGGAAATGGTTCAGTTACTTTACAACCGCACTAAGTGTTTTCAAAAATATCTTTTACTAATGCACACAAAAATGCACTTTTGTGTTTATTTGGGAAGTAAGAACTTAAAATGAGATTGAGTATAGGAATCTCATTAATATCTCATGTTTAAGTAAGCAATCTAATAACACGCGATTGCAAACGTGAGCATTTCAGTTTCTGTTCGAATTCCATTACACATTATTGTATTTTTTACCATGAATTTTAGACCAGTGCTGGCTTCCGTTTTTCTATAGTATCATACCGGAAATTTTTACATTGTGGTTAAATAAATAAAACTATTGGTGTATATTTAGCCTATTAATGACCTGTACAAATGCAAAACGTTCGTTTCCTTAGCAAGTTATTTCCAAAATTAGTTAAATTTTCATCTGCTTTATTATACAGCCTGTTATATTATCTCTTATAAGGTCTCGTATTCTTTGGTAGCATCAAACATACGAAACCTTTTAAGCTTTGGATCACCAACGGCCGAACGGTAAAGACACTGAACACTGCTGATTCGGTCCGTGGCTCGAATCCCTGGGAACGGGCTGGCTGCATGGACGTTTTCGTATTTTCCCCCATGTGTAACGTGTATACGAGCCAGTTTTCCTTAGAAAGTTCTCTACGGAGGCATCCCTCCCCTTGGGCAGATAACTCTTGTGTCCTTTACCGTAATCAAATAAAGCAAACCTGCCAAATCTTAAAACCTAAAGTGAATTAACACTTCGTCTTGTAAGGTACCACACAGACTAAGAAATTATGTAAATGACCCTTTAATTTAACTCAAATAAAAGGAGGCGCCACTCGTGTTTGCAGAAGCCAACATTTATGGCTTAAATCAAAATTAAGGAGTTAACTAAGTAAACTTAAGTTAGCCTACGGTTACACAAATAAAATAACGCACAAGTTGACATTGACATAAAGTCAGTGTGACAAGAAGCTTCATGGCGAGAATAACGCAACGCCTCAGTGTACTACTCTGAGAAGAATAAAATTTAGCAGCGTAACCTTCAGTAGATAGAACACACTCTGATTCCACCCTCTAAAACTTTCTATTAAATACTATCTCTTTTCTACCTCATTTGAATACGCGTGAGCTAGAAATTTACATTCTGCGAAAAAAATAGGAAACAAGAAGAACAGAAAACCCATTTAACATAAAATAACTTGTTAGTAAAACTAAATGTATCCTCTACACACAATTTCATACTTTAGTTGACAATGAATGTGCTATATCTTCGTAGAATACTTGAAAAAGGTAAAATGAAATGTATAAAAAATAGCTTAATAATAAATAAATTTAAATCCGAGCTTTTGCGTCAATATAATATCAAATATACAAGATTATTTAGTAAGCAATGTTGCTATTATTTGTAGTCAGGGTCTCTTATTATGGGATTTTTTAGAAATCATATTAAATGCCATACACTAATATGGTACTATTTAGAGTTTCTGGGTAGGGAGAAGAAAGAAAGAAATATCTGTTAAGTATACTGGATATAAAACAATAAATTTACGAATGCAAAGAGACAGATGTTTACGCGACAAATTTCAGTGCAATTCGACAACGGCAAATTGCAAAACAGAAAGTAATGAACTTATATGAATTTATAATCATAACATCTATTGATAGAAAAAAAGTTTCATATTCTGAACGAGACAGAGCTTCGAACTAGATAGAACTCCGACAGAGAACAGTCTTTATAGGATCATAAATGATGCATTTAAGATGATTTCTTATTCTAAATATAAAGGTTCATTTGGCTGCATGGAAATATTTTGGGTAGAATAAATTTGAAACAATCAGCTTAACGGAGAAAATAACGGAATATGGACATTAATGCTGTCAGTGATGATACAATTAGGTATGTTAATGCTGCACTTTTATCACGGTGGTAAAGTAATGAATTTCCATAGACCTAAACCCTTGTTTGAATGTTATTGATGTTTGTTTGTAAGTGTATGGTGTTTTTGCTGCATGGCGCCAATTAAAGTGCTGTCGAGCCGAAAACTCTCTTTAGAGTTTGCTAGAACGGAATAAAATGTAGGACATCCTCGGAAATAGCAACCCCAAGATTCTTCTTCAAAACTTGACAAATTTATCTTGTCACCAGTACTGTGGCCAAGGTAATAAAAAAAGTTTTCTAAGTATTGTTTCCGTTAGCCACTTTGTATACAATCCAATCTTTGATTGTAGACAAATCTAAAATGTAACAGAACACATACATTAGCTTTCTACGACTTCCTGCTTTTACTGAACAGTTTCTTGATATTTGGTCTAGAATCATTAGGTTTATTTCAGAGTTGTAAACATACAAAATAAGGAGTGCTTACCAAATACTCCCTTTACGGACTTGGGGGCGAATTCAAGTGCAACGCTCTGGTAATTTGCAAGGTTTGGCTGGCAAGAGGCGTTCCTACTATCGTCTGGTAAATCGAATTCAGTTTCAACGCTTTAACGTTCTGGCAACTGATGACGTCAAAATAGCAACCGAAAGGCAATTAGCTTTCATGCCAGGAAAAGCTATCCGATGAACTACAGCAATTATCCAATGAGATTACGTTTCGATGTAAACAAAACATTTTCCGTTCCCATGATTTTTCTGAGCTCAGGGAAGTTTTTGTTTTAACAAATAAAGCGATAGAAAAATGGCAACGATCGATAAATTTTTCCATGAAAGAGTTCGAAATTGTACTTCTATGGAACTACTACTTCTAACTTCTATGGAATGTTTTAAAGAATTAGTAACCGGTGAACTGGGAAAATCAAATGTCACTGCCAGCTATAAAGAATTAGTAACCGATGAAATGGGAAAATCGTATGCCAGGGAACAGAAAGAAGCATGGAAGAGATTGCCACGATTTTGAATTAGGTAGTGTGTTATAAACATAAGCCTCATTCCTTCAGAAAATCTTTAGCAAAGACATTCTAGTTTTTATGTGTTTTACTGCAATTAGAAAATGACAAACATAAAATGATATCCATTTTAAGAATCTTAGTTAATACGATTTTTAAGGTTTCAATAAAGTATAATTAGAATGGAAATTTATTTACATTTATTTTTATTCTTAGGTTCAAAGGGAAAGCCTGACAAGAAGTGGCAAGTTATAGTGATATTACTTTAAAAGTTTATAGCTGTTAATTGTAGATTTACTTTTTTTTTGCAATTTATTTTACTGTAATCTGTACAACATTCTCTCCTTCATGCTGTAGAAAGTTCTGCACAAAATTATCTGAATCAACAGGTATGTGTAAAATATATTTTATTCTACAGAATTTGAGTAATTGCATTTTCTCAGAAAATTAGAAAAAATTCTTTCTTTATTATATATAACAATATGTATTTTCCCCTACTTTCAGAGTACAGCATTATGTTTTAATGCTCATTCTTCTAATGGTAAATTTAACTTGAAATTAAAATGTCTTGTATTATTTTTTTGTCCACTGCAACTACATAATGCCTAAGTGATAGTAGGAATATTTCACATATGAAAATTTATCAACTTTTAAAGTATATAATTAATAAGATCACACGTGGCCTAACAGATCAGACTGCTGAATATTGACAGTTCAATCCTTGGTCAAATCCATGCAAATAAGCTGACTGCATGTGTGTTTGCATTATTTGTCATGTGTGACATGAATATAACCAGCTTTTCTTACATAACAGTTAACTATGACTTTAAGAATTATATTGGCCATGGTAGTAAAATATAAAAATTAAAGAAAAGGTATTTTATTTTTATTCCTATTAAATAATAGCATTAATTAAATATTACACAAAAACATAAATTGTAATACTTGCTAATTTAATGTGATATTAATGTAATTTGAGTGAATTCATAAATTGTGCTCAATATTCTGCACCTTATTATATTATAAATTTATAATCTACTTTCTCTTTCTTAAGTAGGAGCTAGACCCATTTTTATTTGATGTGAATGTGTGATGAGTCATTTAATTCATAAATTTCCAAAAAACGATTTTAGGCCATTAAAAGTTACAGCTGCAGAAACAAAAACATAATTTGTCTACTTTAATTATACCATATTTCTCTATAAGAAAGATCACTTGTAAGAGTTCTTTCATTCCACCTTTGGTATTATATAATGTTTTACGATTCTAATTTCAAATCTTTCTCTGTGCAGTTTTCAATATTTTTATTTCTATGACTGTTTCATTGTATATTTTTTCCTAGACTACTTTTTTCCTAATACCACAGGATTTTCCCCCAAATACGGTATACATTTCTATTTTAATGCATTTATATAAATTTTAAGAGAATTAAAATATTAACAAAAACTACATCACAGTTTTCGACTCTCATATTTCGTTTTTATTAAAAAAATTGCTACAATTTAATTATAATTTATCCTTTTCATAATGTAAATGTTTTAGGTCTTTGTAGGAAGTTAATTCATTCTTCCTTTGGTATAACACGTACAGCTCTTTATTTCAAGTCGATGCTTTTCAAAGATTTAATTGTATATATATATTTTTTTAATGACAGGCGCTATCCATTTTTAGGCTTTCGCCACTATCAAGACCAGAAGTGGTGGCAATGTTATTACAGAAGCTCTAAATAGGTGGCTACCATTGCGTTTTATGAAGGGATCGAGAAGAGTTGCTACATCAGTCAGGGCCACTAACCACTACACCGGCTGGACATTAAATTGTATATAAATCTAATGTATGCATGTTTCTCTTAAATCAATTTTCTTTCAGGAACTATCTGTAATGAACTCTAGATCAAATTATAACAAAGAAAATTTTGGACCTGGTGTTGAACTTTAGAAGCAGTATCTCATGATATTAGCCTGCCATCTCCTAATTGTGATTATGAAGAATAGCTTTGTAGATTATCATTGAAATAAGTAAATATAAATATATTATTTTTTATTGAAAGCTTGTATATTTCAGTAAAGATTACTAATTAAATTATACTTATTTTATGTTAAGATCTTTTCTTTAATTTTAAAAATTCCACACCTGTGTCTAGAAGAAATCGATAACAGCATTTGGGAAATATGAGAAATTTGCATTGTGTTACATAAAAATCTTGCATTTTCTGGATTCTTCTTTTTCCTTATTACAGAGGAAACTTAATGCTATAAAATATAATAGAAGTTCATGAAGGCATACAGAATATCTCATACAGAGATTTATTATTTTAATAATTACATTCTTATTAAAATCATCAGTTACTAAGAAAAATTATACAGAGTATGGCTTTTATTAAGAAAATAATAGTTCTCGAAACTTTTGTTAGTAAAAGGCATTTTTAATGTCATTTAATCAAGAAAGATAACACACATTAAAATATGTGTTGTATCTCACAGTGAAACCTCTCATGGTAGTCACCAGCCTACCAGTGATGAAGTCGCTGAACACTGGTAGTTTGAATCTCGCGAACAGTGTGACTGCATGAGCGTTTTCATGGTTTTCCCCATGTATAACATGCATACGAGCCAGTTTCCCTTAGAAAGGTCCTCCACGAAGGCATGCCTCCTTAAGCAGATAGCCCTCGAGGTTTCGCCGTAATCACATAAACCGTACTATGGTAGTCACCTCTGAAAATAACCAGAATTTCGAAGAAAAATTTAATAATTTTCCTCAGCAGCTGTTCCGATAAAAAATTAAAGTCATCTGGATATTTGAATGGTCTTTATGAAAGAACCTAGTAAAAAACTGAATGCTGAATAAATCAATAATTGATATGAATTGTTCCTTTTCAGGGAGGTTTCACTAGTATTATTGATCATAAAAAGTGCTTTATGTCATTAAGTATTTACGCAATTGACATTAAGAATATTTGAATTTGAATGAAAAGTTTAAAATTTAGTTCCTTAGATAGCAGCTGAACTATTTCAAGCAGGAGACTACGAGGAAAAAAGAAAAGCGAAGAAATTGAAGTTGAGGAAAAATTAATAATTGAAAGCAAAAAAAATACCAATACTGTACTATGTGAAATAAATGACTTCCTCAAGGAATCTTGCGAGAAAACTATTATAGAGAATAAAAAACCATTTGCTAATTTACTACAAAAATGAATAAAAGCCTTGAAGTCACTTTTGTCATTTATGCATATATTTCTGCAGTGTGGGATTCATGTTTTAAATGTATAATTTATTACTTTTTGAATTTTATAACATATTATCAAAGCGAAAGTATTCATTTAAAATCTGAAATTCACACTTTAACTAAAATTAGTTTTCATATAATCCAACTACTTAAAAATGTCCATTTATTGAAATGGACGTCTTTAGACTATTTCCTCCTCATACCTCCTTTCCTTTTTATAATGTAAGAAAATAAAAGAATAGATAGTAATAAAGTGATCAAATTTTCATATCTTAAAATCAACACATTTATCTATCTATAATCATTACAAATTCCAAACACGTAATTTTAGTAGCTAAAAATTTATGTATAGTATATAAATGGACGTATTTAGACTATTTCCTCCTCATACCTCCTTTCCTTTTATAATGTAAGAAAATAAATGAATAGATAGTAATAAAGTGATCAAATTTTCATATTTTAAAATCAACACATTTATCTACTTATAATCATTACAAATTCAAAACACATAATTTTAGTAGTTAAAAATTTATGTATAGTATTATTAGTAGCATTAGTGTTAAGCAGTATAATGAATGTATTTTCATTCAAGTAACTCCAAAATTTTGCATTTTGTACAAAATAAGTTGTGAATTTTTATAACATGTTTAACACTTTGTTTTGACTACTTGATAATATGATATACATTTAGATTGATTGATATTTGGTCTAGAATCATTAGGTTTATTTCAGAGTTGTAAACATACAAAATAAGGAGTGCTTACCAAAGACTCGCTTTACGGAGCTGTATTGTTTGCTGAACATACGTCCAATTACACCGCGAAGGCACTCGGCGAAAAATCCCTTACAGAATTTCAACACCATACTTAGTGCAGGCTAAAATGCTACATTTTGGGGCAACTACTTGGCTTAATTTAGACTAAGCTTTTTCAAATGTATGTATTACGCTTTTTGCTCTAGGCACATTTTCTATTCCAAGTAACATATCAGCGCATTCAGTTAATTTATTACACACATAGTATTGTATACAAACTCTACTAAGTCTTCTGGAACGCGACTAGAGACCTTCGCATTCAACGAACGCTAAACCTCTGAACTCTCCTCTATTTTTAAAAGAAAGGACTTGAACCCATGCGTATTTAATTTGATGTATGTTATGTGTTTGTGAATGTCTTAGTTTATTCGTAATTTTAATACGTTTTGTGCTTATATACTTTTACGCACTTTGTCAGTGTATAGTTAGGTAATGTGATTATATATGCAATGTGTTTAATATGTATGTTTTTGGCAGGTGTCTACCCTTGTTCTTATTAGAGTGATGTTGTGTAGTAAATTAAAGCCAATTAAATTAATTCTACTTAAATAAAACTATAAGTATTATCCGCATTATGGAAACAACGGCATTAAGTCAGAATTCTGCGTAATATTGTGATTTAAAATCAGTAAATATTATTGTTTGTATTTGAAACTTATATAACTTAGTTAGAAAAGTTTTATCTTTCATATAACTCTACTTTTGTTAAGATACGTTTATTAGATTAGGGGTTATGCTCAATTAATTGTTTAAACTCTTCAGTTCTGGCAAAACATTTTCTGGGTAGTTAAAATTGTCTTTTTTGCAGTGTCCTTGCCCGTTCGTGTGCTGCGGTGGGGTGATTAAAGCGAGAAAAGGGATGGCTGCTTTTTCAGAGTCAACTTGCATTTTATGCTTAACATTTTTAACTTAACATTTTTTGCTTAACGTTTTTTGAACTACTGAGGGAGAAGGGAAATTTTTTGCATGGTTTTCTTCTTTGCGTTTTGGAGAAGTGAATCTCCCAAAATGGAGGGATTTTGTGAGAATGTGGTGTCTATGTGGATTAAAACCGGAGTACGAAGCTCGAAGCTCTCTCTCTTTTCTTTCCCTGCTGCAGGCTTGCTCTTCGTTTCTCGAAACTGAGAAGGGCAAAATCGCCTACTCGCTGGTTAAGTTAAGATGGCTCCATCATGCAATTTCGTTCTTCAAGCTTTTTCTTCAATGTTTCCATAGCTTATTTTCTCAAGTGTTTGGGAACTGCGTTTACTCTCTTCTAGTTTGCAGCGAGTTCTCGCCGCTCGTCTATCCTCACGCAAAAGAGTCTAGCCTTTAAGTATTGCTACTCTGAATTTGGATACTTAAGTAGTTACACTATTATCTCGGAGTTCCGTTTAGATTTTCAAGCCATGTTACCTTGGTGTTTGAGAAAACTCAAGGCTACTTATTTGGATTTTCTACAACTAATGTGCCTACCTAAAATGTTTCCAAAGCCTGGCTGAATTTCCTGTCATCTGGATTATCGGTCGTCGTCGGTTCCAGTACATTTGTATACGGGTACTTCAGAATTATTATTAGGGGCTTGAATACATGTTTCACCTCTCTTCCCCCAGCATTATGGTGTCGGCTACTTTTCGGCTCCTCATCGGTGTTAGAATTTGCAGCAGTACACAGATCCAGAGACTTTAGTTTCAGATAAGTCTTAATTGTTTGGTTACCTGATTTAGGTTGATTAATTTTCTAGAAAAAATGTTTAAAAAAAGGGTAAATTTTTACTTGATCTTTTTTTGTAATAATGTTTTAACTAAGGGTCAGGAGTAAATCTCTGTTTCGGTGCTTGCCAGCATTCCTCTGTGAGTTCAATGTCATAAGTTATTTTAGATTTCTATAAATGGATGCTAATTAATCCGTGCAATAGTTTTCTTTGGGTGAGAATAGCCAGGAGTTAAAAATTGCTTGCTATACGAGATAGTGCAATATTAATAGTTTTCTTAAATTTCTTTGTTGTTTGTTTAGTTTGGTTTTTCTATATATGTCAATAAATTATATTTATTTACTTAATGTCATATCCGATGGTTCGAAAACGCTACCGTATCAACTGGCTCATTTCTAAGGTCCAAATTATGGTATTTCGGTGCAATATGGAAGTAACTTAAGTAGATTTACCGGTTAATTTAATGGTCTGAAAAATATAACTTTGTAATAGCATTGTTTACTAAATTTCACTTGTGTAAAATCATTAAGTGTGCAGAACGTCAGTTTGATCATGTTAAACTAAACTACTGATTTCTTTTAATTTTTTTATTGAATTCCTTACCTCGCGAGAGGGTAGAATAGTATAGTCTAATTTGTACCTGATTTTTGCATTTGCTAGTTCTAAATAAATTCTGAACGTAATTTAAAAATTACGATGTGTAGACTGAATTTATGTTTTATTTTCTTAATAGTGTTTACCTGAATCTTACTTGACTTGCTGGATGTTCAAATAACACACAACGCAATATTTGGTTTGTAAGGTTTTAGTTTAAATTCTCTTACTGATTACTCAAGATGTTTTACCCCTCTAGATAACGCTCGTACCTACCGATTTGGAAAACCATCATTTTTATTCCTTATGAATATTTGATTTGCAGTCTTGGATTTAACCATTAGTTATTCAACTTGTTAGTGCCGGCACAAGGTACGGAACAGCGACATGCAAACCAAAAAATCTGTATATCAGTAAAGCTCTATAAAACAATTCAGTCATAGACACCCTTGTTTGGCATTGTAAGCAAACAATTCTGCTCAATAAATTTGGTGGTGCTCCCATGGAACACAAGGGAATTGTTTCTTCTAGCCAATGGAGGAAGTGGGACCAGGGAAGTAGGAAGTAAAAAGGAGAGGCCTCTAACCGGTTTTCCCTATAAACTGCTTTGAAGCACTGGCGATCCCTGCGTGATGACCAAAACATTCGGTTATTTACCATTAAGATCAATGGGTTTTGACACGATCGGATATAAATATTTTGTAATTACTTCGTAAATATACATATAAATGTACATACTTGCTTTTCTATAATATTTCAGGGTCCTAAGTATCTGAAAAGAATACATTTTTAAGCGTCATTTCATTCTGAACGGAATTAAATGCTATGCTTTTCATAGAAAAGTTTGCTCATAAAATTTGAATGGAATATTTTCACAAGTTTTCGTTAATTACATTAAAAAAAATTGAGGTAATTCGATTTTATTCAATTAAGATTGCAATTATTAATATCAAAATTATGCAATATTTCTTTTCCATTTATACAGTTTCTTCCTAAAATACTTTTTCAAATATGGCATGATTTTTTACCTTCTGAGGTATCTTTTAAATTGGAAAATGTAAGTAAATTTATAATTAATGCTGTATTCCATCCATTTCAAATTACAGCAACTTTTATTTTAATAGTGAAATATGTTAAATAGTACTTAACTTTCTCTGAATATTTCTGAAAGGGAATAAAAAAAGCATTTTTTAATATTATTTAAAACTTTTAACTGAATTATTATAAAACGTAATAATTCTTTTAATTATACTTATCAGTTTTGTTTTACCTCTAATTTAAACAATACATACTCTAAAACTCTTCTTTATTACTTCTTTAAGTACGCATCTCCGCATAGAATTTGCTTTACAATACCTTTTAATAGATTGCTTTCCGATACGAACAATTCTTGCTTAAATAGTTTTATAAAGGTATTTGTCAACAGGATTTCATGTTATGTTTACAATTCAATGTTAAGGTTATTATATATTTAAATAATATTTATAATCATTATAAATTTAAATACATTTAATAACTAGATTTCTTCACTAACTTTCGCAGGAGCTTATGAATGAATAAATCCTTCATTTCAAATATATTAATAAATAATTTAATAAATATTTACGTATTTTGTTAAAAACAGATACATTCTTTTTGCAAGCATGTGCATAAATACCCATACATATTTCACATTTTTCATTTTCGGCATGTACAAATCTTTAATTTCTGTGCATTCACTATACTTTTCGAGTAAAACACCTTGCAACAATTTAGCACATACCAGAAATTTTCACATGAGAAATAAGTATAAATATAATTTGAATGAAAATTACATGCATTATTATTAATATCCTCTCAAAAGTCAGTTTTTCTTCGAAATTCCTCCATGAAGGCATCTCTTCCTTTAGGCAGACAGCTCTTTCATGCCTTGCTCTATTTAATAAACAGTTGGCCTAATTTATGTGCCTAATTACAAATATTTTAATATGCATAATTTTATATTTACATTTAGCCATCAAGTTTCAAACTTTTGACTTAAAACACGTTTTAGGATACATTCATTATCAAATTCAAATTTTTTAGTAAATTTATTTTGGCAGAGCACTCAATACCTCATTTAGCGATTTTATTCTCTGATAATATAATAAAAAGTAATTATCCATTTCGCATTTAAACAACATTACATTTTGTTATATGTTCCAGTTAGTTACTCTTTGCCTATGAATGAGACCTGCGTACATTAAAAAACGACCATGAACCTCGAATTTTCGAGTAAACAAGACTTGCTGGGAAATATTTAACAACCTGGAATCATTAAGAGGATCATTCATGATCGGACTTCCTTTGACAGGATACACAAATGTTTACACCTCCGTCGATTACCCTATTTTCAAATTCTTAAAAAGCTGTCTTGATGATGTGGCACGTTCACATGGTCACATCATCTTGACCGCACATGGTACTTTCGCCGAATTCGCAAATATATCTGTCATCCGTTCCACACATTTGTGTAAAACTGCGCATAATTTTACATAAATGTGTGGTGACAAATCAAGGAAAAGTTAACTTATTGGCCTATTTGTGTGCATATTTATTTATTTTGACGAGAATTGCAACATTTGGTGGTAATTTTATTTTTTTAATTAATCCAAATAAGTAAAAGGTGTAAACCCAAAGTGATTATTTTTCAGTTATATAAAAATAAAATGATGAGTTAAAAATGAGTAACTTTAAAAATTAAAGTACATGTTACAGTAGTATATGGATGACAAAAAAATTTATTTTGTTTAAAACATTTTGGCGTTTGAAACATAAAATAAAAGTTGCGAATACTCTATCAAGGGTATCGAAAGACGTATACAATTTTAAAGGTACGTAAGGTATTTTTCATTCTTTAAGCATAACATTTTTGATAAAATCTACATTTTTGCAGTTCAACAGCTTCGAATTTTATAAAACAAATTCATAATCAAAGTCGCTGCTGTTTGTTATCGAAAAATAACGAAGATGTGATTTGGGGGTAAATGTCACCAAATTATACAAATTGCTATTATCCATCACACAATGAATGTTTCTTTTATGTGGAAGTGTCCCGTTTTTGGAGTTGTATGGAACTGCCTTGTGTCGAAATACTATCAGAGCGCTGTCAGGTAGCTTCTATATATAAACAAAAAACACTCCATCTGGAGACCGAAGCCTTTAAGCAGTGCTTCAATCTCAGTGCAGGCTTGGCCCCTCCTTCCTTTGTTACCTCCATGAGTGGGACGTATACCTGCTTACATCTGCTAACCATTAGGTATCACCTTCCCCAGTCATGTAATCTATAACATGGGCATCAATAATTTGTTTCATTTTAAGTCAGCATATAGTTTTATTTTATGTAGCAATAAGTTTTAACTTTAATGCTCTAGACTCTAAAATTCTTATAAGATTTTATAGTATTAAAAATTTCCACATCATGAAGAAAACCAACTTGGCTGTTTAAGTATTAAAGATAATTTAGCTAATTAACATTTTATTAGAAGTTATTAAATGCACATGCAAGAAATTTTATTTAAAAAAATCCTTCAAATTCAGCATAAAATTCGGGATTATGAAATAAATATAATCATAAATCTTTTTTAAAAGTACTATATAACTGACTTAGATCTTGAATTTACGAAATTTTTATTTGAATTTTAGGATTTAAACGCATCTGTAATTTTTATGGTAATTTTAAATAGTTTAACAATACTAAAATAATTATTTTCAGTAGTCCTATTTTTAGGTTTGTACTTAGTTTTAGTCACTGAGTAAGGAGAAGGAAGTAAAAGCTAAATGATATACTCATAGGATACTTAAGACCCAACAGCGACAGACCTGTGAAAGCGCCTGATCAATGGTGGTTGTTTAATCATGGGCTCTAGTCCTGGCCAGCGGGCAGACTACATGGTTGCTTTTCTTTGGTTTTCCCATGTGTAAAGTGGATACGAGGAAGATTTCTTTAAAAAGATCCTCCGTGCGGCATTACACTTTAAGTATTACTAAAAGTTAGTTTTAACTTAAACTGTGCATTCTAATTTCCTTGGTTGATCACGGTATTCGTTCAGATCAGAAGTTTGTGTTAACAGTATGTCAGATAGCATACTCTAAAAGTAAGAATTCAATATTTAACAGTCAGTAATTGTGATGCAACTGTCAAGAGATATGTGCGTTCTCAGTAAATTGTTAGGAAGTTAATCATATCTGTTCTGAACCTCGAGCGTTCGTTGATTTAAGCTTAGGTTTCTGTCTAATCCAGAGGTTTCCAGTGTGGTTGATCTAGAGCCTCTGGGGGTCGACGACGGCCAAGCGGCCGATAGCCGAAAATATATAAACGATCGATCAGCATAATCAAGACGTCATTGATTTCGATAGTGTTTTAAGTAAAACTGATAATTAATTGGTTATTGTTATAAAGCTAATCATACAGTGTGGAACAAATGCTAGAAAATAAATATAAGGGGAAAATACAAAATTATTTAATACATTTTAAAAAGCAATAATTTGTTTAAATAAATAAATCTTTTAAAATATGTACAGTATCAAAAAAGGGAAAACTCGGGAACACAAGAAAAAAAATGAAGAAATAAAAAAAATAAAGAACCACACTAAAATGTGCGCCTATTTATTCATCTATGTCAGGCGATTGAAACTTTGCATCGCTTGCAGTTATATAGCCGTTATGGGAGAACAAATATTTTTAGAAAAAAATTGTGCGTAAATTATTCGTATTATGATTATGTTCTATGCTCTATATTATAGAGGAAAACGCAAGGGTTTCAACGAAAACAAAATTTAAGCTTGTTACTTTTACACCTTTCATAATTAAATTTCATTTATTCGCTGCTCTGCTTTGGTAACACGCTTTTCGAGTTATGGTCCATAGAATTCGGTCGCTAAAATGTAGCTGATCTATAACTGTTTTAATACTTATTTTTAATTTAACTGCGCTATCGGATTATTATTAGATGTTTATGTATGGATATGTGATTATTAAATAATTCTTATGGAGAAGCACGGGCGCAGTTACACTTTAAGTGTGGTAAATGAAACAAGTCGTACATTCGTTAATAAAAACATCTGGATCAAAAACGTATTTCACAGGTGTATAATAGTATTAATTTACAGCAATTAGCTGATACTTCGGATGAAGTTATTAGGAGCTTAAAATCTCTTGGTGTCTTCTAGGGATACGGTTAATGTTCATGCTGCTTTAAAAAGTAGACTTGGAAATGTTATGGCCACAGAAAACAGAAGAGGAAGATTTTTTTACATTGAAATATTTTTTTGAATTTTAAAATTTAAGATATGCTTCTCTCGAAATGCGGCTCTTGTCATCTAAGATGGATATTTTCCTGTAACATGGCCTACAGGGCATATCATCGACGGCTATCCTGGCTAAAATTCACGTAGATAAAGTCAAAACTAAGACTGGTGTCTTCGAAAGGCCTACAAATAAGGTTTCGCCTGTGCATTTCAGCACTTAACCTGATAGGGTGGGAGCATGTTTACTTTTACGCCTTTCGCAATTAATTTACTTCTATGAGTTGCCTGCGATGGCAACACGCTTATTATTATTTGTTTACAATTTGATTTGTATAAACTGGAAGTAATTGAATTTATTAAAGAAATATAAAAAAACGAACTTCTAATTCAGCTTCGGTGCCATTTGATCAAGGGGCAATAAGAGAATTTTTTAAATGGTTGGGAGCAAGAAAAAGGTCAGGAATCTCTGGTTTAACAGAATCAAAATCTTGGCATTTAGATGAACAATTTATTGTTGTAAAGTTCTGCAAGAAGCAATTGTTTACTTTCATTAACATTTTAAGTTTTGTTACACCAACCAAAAGTGGAAAATATAGTTTTATTTTAGTTCTTACAATTAAAGCGTATTTTGTGTTGATAGTTAGGAACTACCAAGGGCGAAATCTTGTCTCTTGCCAAATATTGGAATAATGTCTGTGGGCAACCTTTAGGGCTACTAAGAAATTCTAAGATATTCTACTGTATGAAAGTTGAGGCTTATCTTTCATAAGCGAAGTAAGTTGGCGCTAAATTATTTCAGAGCCAAATAAAGTAGGCATCAAACTCTTTTCGTTTGATATGTCAAACTTCACATCGCCGTTTCATTTCGCAGTTACCAATTCCAAAAAGAAATCGCAATGTAAAATCTAACATCACCAAGCAAAAATGACGCTAAATACAACATAAGCATAAATTACTACAATCCAAAACATAAATTTAACCCATATTTCCTCATCGTCCTAAAAATAGGACAGCACACAATTTCTTTCTCTGTATAAAATTTCTTTGTATAAAATCTTTGAAATAATTTAATTCAAATTAAAGATGATTTATTATTTAATAGTCATTTAAATATATAATTGTCTTTATCGCAAGTTAGAATTAATTTAGATATTTTTACTATTTTTTAAAATGAGGATTTTTGAAGAATTTGTTGCTTATGTTTTTAACGTACAAGTTTATTTAAATTTTGAGCTCCAAGAAAAACATACATATAAATTTACTAAGATAATATTCCATACTTTTATACCAGTAAAAACGTTATCAAAAATTATACTAAAAGATAAATTTTCCTTGCATTTTAACTGTCCTAAAAATAGGACGATGGTAAGATCCACTACTACCAAATACCCATCAGTTTGCAATGGAGATAATCCTTTCTTTCTCTCTTACATTCCAAACATTGCTATTACACAACTAAACCAAGCTCATTAGTCTAACTGGCAGGTGCTTATTACTTAATAAACAGGTGTGAAATGTGGGAGAGGGGGTTAAGTAAATGTTTCAAACATTGACTCATAAAGTGAGCTTGTCTTCTGAAATACATTGAAGTTGACTAAATTTCTCTCGTTTTTGCATGCTTGAATTTTGGAAAAGAATAGTGATCCAAAGACACAAAAGAAGAAACCAACTAAGGAAAATCGTGAGTGAGCTATTATTTCATACTATTATTCAGAATTTTCTGTCAATAATTACAAACCCTAAAATACATAAAAGTTATATGGATAATTTCTATACTTCTCATGAATTATTATCCGTTCTTGCAAATACACTGCTCGACATTGAAATTGCAACACCAAGAAGGAGTGGTCAGAAATTTATGCAAATTTTAGAGTAGACTCACGTCACTGAGTTATGCGAATGATGTGAAAAGAGCAGCTCTCCGACGCACGTGAAGTAAAATATAAGGGAAGGAACGTGCAGAATGGGCAATATTCGTGTCGTTATTTCTTCCAGACGAATTATCGAAGAAAGTTGGTTTTGTCCCGGAGGATATGTGTAATAGGAGAGAATGCCAGGCCGCCGTCAACGAAGGCACTTCCAGCAGATAGGCGATTTTACGAGAGGTATGGTGTTCGGACTGAGAAGGGCGGGTTGGTCCTTAAGTCAAATCGCAGCTGATACCCACATGGATGCGAGCACGGTGCATCGGCTATGGCGAACATGGTTGGAACAAGGAAATGTGGGAAGAAGGAGGGGTGCAGGTGCAGTCAGAGTGACGTGAGCACGCGTGGATCGACGCATCCGCCGACAAGCTGTGGCGGTCCCGCAAGCCACTTGTACCGCGATTCTGCAGCATGTGCAAGATACCCTGGATGTTCCCGTGTGGACGAGAACCATTTCCCGTCGTTTGGTTGAACGTGGCCTGCACTCACGGCGTCCGTGAAGAAGACTGCCATTGACCCCACAGCATAGACACCAACGTTTAGAATGGAGCCGGACTGAAGAGATGTGGATGACGAAATGGCGAAACGTCGTGTTCTCAGATGAGTCACGCTTCTGTTTATCCAGTGACAGTCGACGTGGAGACAGATCTAATTCGGCAGTAACTTTGGAACGCCCCACCGGTGACAATGTGGCATAATGGTTTGGGGCGCTATTGCCTACGATTCCAGGTCACCTCTAGTTCGTATTCAGGGCACTATAACGGCCCACCGATACTTGGATAATGTACTGTGTCGGTGATAATCCCCTACCCTCAGGGGCTGCCTAATGCAATTTTTCGTTCAGAAGACGAACTGTGGCAAATGGTTGAAAGAGAATGGAGAGCCATCCCTCAGGACACCATCCGCACTCTTATTGACTCTATGCCTAGATGAGTTTCTTCGTGCATCGCTGTCCGCGGTGGTCTTACATCCTACTGAGCAGAGATCCAAGCCGGACGCCATCGAAGAAGGTCGCTCCACAGCAGCTCCTGGTTCTAACCCTAGTACAGCGGAAATTGTGGTCAGAATCGCTTGAAAGCAGTTGTATCGTTTAGATAACATCCTGAGGATTACGTGGATACGTGCTTCATCTCTGTATCTCAATTATTTCGATAGTTACAGATTTTTAAAAATTTCAAGCATCTTTATTCACCTTAACGCTGATTGTGTCAACTTGTAACAACTTTACAGCTCCATCCAGCAACCGTCGAGAGACGTAGAGATAAGTGCTTTATATCAACGTGTGCAGGAATGTGCGAGGATTACTCCGATATATGTCATATGACTGTGGATTAATTACCTGACTTGTTATTAATTTTTTAGTGTGCCATAACATTGCTATTTCACGACTTCAGCATTTTCGACCGTTGAAGCTATTGTGAACCGCCCGTCCCAACCCCCCCGGGTATAGCGGGAGATCGTCAAGGCCGTTTGCAAGGGTCCCACTTTTCTTTAACTGGAGCATTTAACACCACCTTCGTAATTAATCCGTTAATTAACTTAGAACTTCGATCCCAACGGCATTCGTCGAGTTTCTGAGTCCGAAGCAAGAGTTTCTAAATTTCGAAAAATCCGGACTGTTAGAACGAAAATTTCGAATATCAGCTTTATTTATCAGCACTTACACTTTCAGCGTTCTATGTGCTGTGTTTAGCCTTAGTGCCGCGAGTGTGTGTGCCTTCAATTTAATGTGGATTACTTTGGATAACACTGCATATTCTTGTACAAGAACAGAAGGACAACAGACGTAGAATAGCGGCCAAGTTAGGACGTACTGTTCAAATTCACTAATTAACCAATTAAGTTAAACCATAATCTTCATTGCAATAACTTTGTTACTATTTATTGGTTCCTTTGCAATAGTTCCTTTACAGCTATTCGATGCTAAATTCCCGATAGGCGCATCTCAGTGTATTACCTGATTTAATTACTTAATCACGCAATTTTTATGCCTATAATTTCTATTTGTAATATTGTATCAATTAAGTTCATAACTGGTATTTCAGTTTGCATTATTGTGTTTCCTCATACAGCATTAATGTGTGTTGCATTGCTAGTATCTAAGTCTGCATTATTGTGTTTATTTCAGTGAAATACCTGATTAAATAGCTTAATTACGCAATAATAATGTCTACAAATTCTATTTGTATTTTTGTATTAAGCTCATAACTGGTACCTAAGCTTGCACTATTGTGCCTTATCAACTGCGCGTATTTGTGTATTTTGCATTAAATAGTGAATTTGGCAAAGTAGTACAGGATTAGTAATAGTGAAATAATAAAAGTGCATAGTGCACAGTGGAATCGCGAATTAGTGCCACGCAGTATTAGTTAGTAAGTGCAACTTAGCGCAAGTGTGTGCAATTTTGTGATTCAGATCAACTTGGTGAAATCAGTGAATCTGCGAAATAAGTGAAAAAGTGAATTCAGTTAATTGAACACTTAGATCGTGGACTACACGATTTATCCTTGTTTCTACTTTACTTCTTACTGTACTGTGAGATCTTAATATCCATTTGCGTATTGACCAAAGTACCAGTCACTGTATCAAAGAGCTAGTCTTTAATGCATGACTCTGAAATGTCCCGCCAATCCACAGTGCCGGAAGACTTAGAAACACCATCTTCACAGAAAGTGCTTGATCCTGTTACACTACTAGAATCAGACGTAGCACAAGCAGTGAAAATACAAGCACTAGCGAAAGAAATTCGCAAAATCTCTGAGACAAACCGTGGTGGACGACATTTACTGCCTCAAGGACTTCGAGACCGCTTGCATAAATCCTTGGAGGTACTGCAAGGCCTGGCATTAGAGGGGCCAGAATTTAGACCAAAACCAGCAGCCGTAGACGCAAGTACAAACACTTCAACTTTCGTGTGCTGCGGGACCGTCCACTCCCCTCCTCCGCCCACACATTTGCCTCAAAGCGAACCCACAATAGTGCCACAAGTGCAAACAAACATCCCGACATTTGCTGAGATTTTGCGCAAACCAAGCAATCCCAGCATAGTCATTAGACCAAAGGCAAAGAAACCAATAGGAGAGCTGAGAAAGGAGCTACAGAGTAAAGTTCCTCTCACTGAAGTTCCAGTTACTGTAAAGAGAATCCAATCGGTGGCACAAGGAGGCTTGGAAGTGTTCTGCCAGACAACTGAGGAAATTGAAAAATTGCAAGAACACCTGCAAAAGGCTGATATTGACATAGATGTCAAGAAAAGGCAACACAGACGCCCTAGAATCGCAGTGCACAGTGTTCCGGAGACTGCGAAACCAGAGGAGATCATCTCCGAGCTCAGCTCAACCTCTGGGATCTCCATCAAGCTCTTCAAGCCGCTCTTTAGACTGCGAGAACGTCGACCCAAACAAGTTAAGTGGGTCTTGGAATGCTCAGCAGAAGGGTTCGCCGCAGCAATCAGAACTCGACGAGTTTACACAGCCTGGCAAGCACACGGAATCTCAGAATTCCTGGGTATACGAAGGTGTTACCGCTGTCAGCAATATGGTTGTATAATATATTAATTCTGTGTAATCCTTTAGTAATGCGTAATAATCATGCACTATACTATCTTCCTAAGTTTGCACTGCCGTATGGTAATAAAATTCATTGTTTGCACCAATGCAACCTACGTCATTAAACAATAAGCGCTGAAATGCTATCTATATGTAATTCTGTTTGTAACTTTATGTAATCTTGTGTGTTTGATCTTAAATTTAGTACTCTTTGAATTGCATTGGGTACACTGTCTTTAGTAATGCGCAATTACTGCATTTTGTATATAGCATTTAGTAATGCGCAACAATTGCATGCAATAATTGTATGTCTGATCGTTGTATAATTTTGCGTATTGTCTTTTGTTTGTTGTATTTGTTATTATGTATGTAATCTTTATTTTATTGTCTAACATCCTCTTGACTAAAGCAACACGTCTACAGACAATGTAATATGATCATCTAGGCCCCTGTATGGCCATGTAACCATCTATTATTTTGCAAATAAACTCCCGGTGCAGCCTCATGGGGCTCCAGGGAGTTGTTGTCTCTAGATAGAGGAGGGCGCGGGACAAATGCCTGTTTGCCTTTGTCATACACCAGGCGTCCCCGTCCTCCGTCACCTGTCACCTGTCAGCAATATGGGCACAACCAAGACTCCTGCAGATCTAAGCACCTTTATTGTGGATACTGCTCAGGCCCACATTCCACAAATGAATGCACAGCGGAGCACCCTTCATGCATCAACTGTGGCGATGCCAACTGCAGACACGGTACCAGATATGACTTCCGACACCCTGCTTATGCATCGGAATGCCCTTTGTACCAACGAGCAGCCGATGCAGTCAGAAGCATTACAGAATATTAACGAGTACTCATCCAGCACCAGCCCAGCAGAGGACTCCAGGCAGCAGAGTACACATCCACCATCTTCCGTTATAATGAACATAGTGCATTCGGAACAACATCCCGAAGTGAAGTGCCTCCAGATTAATCTCCAGAGAGCACAGGCCGCTACCTCACAGACAGCGCACTACGCCGTGGAGGAGAATATCGATATCATCCTTGGCCAAGAGCCATATCATAGGGAAGGTTCAGTAGTGGGTCTCCCACTACAATGGAACACTTTTCAAAAAGCGGACCCACTGTACCCGCCTAGAGCCTTCATCACGGTGTGCAACCCGACATGGTCCCCGTTAGTTCTAATGGCGGAAAGAGATCATGTGGCCATTTTACTAGAAGTACATAACTTAACGGTTCTCCTGACCTCCATATACTCACCTCCATCAGAGGAAGCTGACCCAACAATTGAAAGAATACAGCGAATGCTACGATCCTACAAGGGGGCATACCTGTTACTAGCAGGCGACTTTAACGCCCACAGTACTTTTTGGGGCTACGCCGATACATCGCCAAAAGGACGATGCTTCGAAGACTACTTCAACAGCCAAAATTTCGTCTTACATAACAGCGCAGACTCGCCACCAACTTTTGACAGGGTACACTCGCGCGGCTGGCCAGATCTTACAGTCACTTCACATCAGCTGGCACCGCTTCTACAGGACTGGTCAGTCGTCGAGGGTCTGAGCTTGTCAGATCACAATTACATACGTTTCACCATAGCAAAAAGCACGGCCGTACAAGTAATCAGAAGATATAACCTCCCAGGACGGAAGGTCAGTTCCTTTGCAGCAACTATCAGCAATAGATTGACACCCCTCGCAGCCGTCCTACAACAGACCAGAGACAGTAATGCACTCCAAGAAATTACTCAGGATATCCTTGCCACAATACAAAGCGTGTGCGATGAGCATCTTCCAAAACGATCAGCCAGGCGTACCACCAAGATTCATTGGTGGGATGGTGCGTTACGCACTCAGCAACAGAAGTGTCGCGCTCTGCGACGCCGTCTCAAAAGCGAAAGAAAACAAGAAAAGGATACCACCAACATTCTGCAATTCTATCAGCGAGAACGAGCGCAATATAAGCGCATGATCTTGACTGCTAAAGTAAATAGTTGGAGGAGGTTCTGCTCCGAAAATACGGAGACATACGGCCTTCACCACAAGATAGCAGCAGGAAAGCTATTCAAACCGGCAGCACTGTATATTCAACCAACGATGGAGTCCAACGACCACCTAACAGAAGCAACAATGAAGACTATTCTCAATACCATCTTCACGGTAGATAATCCACAGGATGACAGCCCAGAGCAAACTCACATCCGTACCCAGTCAACAACTATTAACACGGAGGATGATCCGGAATTCACTAATAGAGAAATTCTGCAAGTCCTTAGGGAACTACCGCAACGCAAGGCACCCGGCCCTGATGGGATTGATTATAGAATAATTAAACTGGTCATACGTACCAACATTAACATCTTCAATACCCTGTTCAATCGGCTTCTGCAAGCTGGCTCCTTCCCAAAGTGCTTCAAGGTGGGCCAAGTAGTGCTATTTCTCAAGAAAAACAAAGACCCCAAGCAGCCAGAGTCATATAGACCCATTTGTCTGCTCTCTGCGTTGGGGAAAGTCTTTGAGAAACTA
>KK113664.1:48662-75814 GCA_000611955.2 Stegodyphus mimosarum | reverse complement strand
TATCATCTGCATGTATTGTATAAATGTATCCTGCGTATCGTATATTAGAGTAAAATAACTATTGAAATGCTTCATGTACCCCAGAAGAGTAAATGTATGTTGTGTAAATGTATTCAGCATAATGTATCAAATAATACTGGCTTCTGGCGCTATACTGATTAACCATAATGGTAAAGGGACAGTGCCCACGTCCTCCGTCGCTTATCGCTTATCCTACTGAGCAGACGTGGTTCTCGCTCTGTATTCTGACTATCATTTTGAAATAAAGATCACTTATTGCTGCTTACTGTCTCTGTCGTTTTTCCAAATTTCATCACTTTCTGACCACTCCTTCTTGGTGTTGCATTTTCAATGTCGAGCAGTGTAAAACCTTCTTTACTACAGGGACTCTTAGGAAACATAGAATGTCTAAATCACCATTTATATCTTCTGAAATAATGCCAAAAATGGAACGCCGCTTTTCAGGTAGCAGTTTTGATACAAAAAACAAAGTTGCAGCAGTTCGATGGAATGAAAGTTGTGTTGTTTCAGAAATGTCCAATTTCGAAGAAACAAAAAGTGTATCAACCATAGACAAGAAGAGTAAAAGGTGTAGAAAACGGGTAAAGATACTAATGTGCACTGCATCCTACAATAAAAATAAAAACTGAGTTGATTTATTTGATAATCATGCAGCTGCTAACGTTACTTCACTTCAAGGAAAGAAATGGTACTGGCCTTTATTTGTTAATGCGTTTAAAACAACATTTGTTGCTTCATGGAGGCTCAGTCAGTTATTTAGTGATGATAGTATGAGCCTCCTTTGATTTTCGAAGACACATAACAGTTGCCTATTTGGGAATTTCTATTCCAAGAAAACCATCTTGCAGAAACTGAGTGTTCAACAGGTTGTAAGATCTTGCTGGCCGAACTTGTCAGAAACTGGGGTAGTGATTGCTACTATGTGTGAATTTATACAGAAACGTGAGAAGGGGTTGAAGCTCTTTTTTATTTTATCTTTAAAATGATAAAGGCGTTTACTTCATGCTCGCAAACTGCGCCAATCCGGCGGTTCAACTCAAGCAAAACGTAAAACTGAAAGTAATGGTTAGATGAACAAATATCAAAACACTACGGACGAGGCTCTGAGATCATAAACTAACCACGTTTTTAATTACCGCTGAGATTCAGCAAGATTACTGAGTAAAGAGTTGAAAACTAGCACTTCTGCAAAGCTAGGCACACAGGCCGACGCGCGCCGATCTAAAATCTACCGAGCAACCTCACTAGCGTGGCTTCAAAGCAAGACTCTCAAACTCTGGTTTCGTCTACTATTTAATTCAACTAGCTTCCGCTACATTTGAACAAACTGCGCGTGCTACTGCAATTTACATACTCTGGCACTGGCATTTCTAGGGGAAAATGAAGGCTAAACAGGAAAGATAACTTAAAATAAATGTTAGTTAAAATATATATAAACTCTACATTTGCCCTAGCCAGAATATTGAGCATACGGAAGCAGGTCCTAGAAACGACCTGTTGAAACGTTTCAACATTCTAACCTAAAACTCAAGAGCCCCGTTTACATAAAACAACTTTTTGGCTATCAAATTTTACAATAATTCTTGTCGTTGCTTATTACAGTTTCTTCGTGCTGAATCCTCTCTGCTGTCGTTCTTTATCATTCAGTCTTTTCTTCCTTCCATTATCTGGAAGGAACAAGTATGAGTATATTGCAAATACATTATGATTTACACTTTCTTAATACTTGGTAGCATTTTACTTTTCGATGATTTTCTTTTTCTTATTTAACTGTTTGTTTCCATTCATTCATTCTTCATGCAAACTTTGATTTAACTTGCTTTAGCCTGGTTCTCCAGCTTGCGTTGTGTCCAATGGAAATATTTCATGTTTTTGTATTTTAACATTTTCCCTAACCACAATGATTTGTTAGAATTCGATCAACCAACTATGACACACCCTAATCCATCATACTAAAACTTCATGAGCTATGCTTATCATTCTTAATTCAAGTGTGGGTGAAGAACCCTAAAAGCCTCATTCATTCTGATCTTCCCCCTCATTCAACTTTTCACACGCAGGCTTTCGCTCCAACGCATGATTTTATCTCCTCTTTAACATTTAGCTTTTAACTCGTTTCTTCTGAGCATTTACTTTTAGCATCTAAAATTTTGTGCTTTTAGACTAAATTCTACTTTTACATAGCTTTCAAGTATTTACATATCTTTACAAAATTCTAATACATATGATTTTTTACAATTTACAATAAGATGAACAAGAAAAAAAATAAATATTTTACTTCACGCTTCTTCGCCAAGCTGGCGGCCCTGAAACTGAATTTTCCATTAATAATAAAATACGAAGATATTTTACATTTGGCCAAATTTTGGCTTTAACATAACAAAACCAGTCTTTCGACCAACATGAACTGCTTGTTCTTAGACATTACACTTAAAAGAAAAACTTGCTTTGCTTTAGGCTAAATACAGTAAAACAAAACTAAGTCTCAACCGAGACAAATTGACTTCTTTCAACACATAGAAACTTCGTATTTACACATAACAGTTCAGAACAAAAGAAAATTTATAGAAGGTTTAACTTATCTTTGACTTTTCAATGCTTGGAACTCAGTCACCCTCTTCTCACAAAATTCGGTCCATGTCAAGGAATTCATGGTAGTCTGTCTTCGTCTTTGACTAGTTCGGCTCACCTCTATGGTCCCCTTTCTTTTCTGACCTCTATACGCCGGCCTTTTGGGGTGGTAGAATTCAGGTTCCTGTCTTTTCCTCTTGGCACCTGAATGTCTGATTTTGGCGACTTCCGGTCTGAGTTCTTGCTTGAGTTTTTTTTTTGCTGGTCCAAATCTTTTTGTTTCACTTGTCTCTTTTTCGCAGAAACGGCGGCCTTGTTTGTCCTTGGATATCCGGAACTAGACGCGGATTCCTTGAATCGGCTTGTCTGCTGTGAGATCTTGTTACTTGTTTTTTCCTCTTGCTATCTAGCAAATATTCTTTACTAGATGTAGTTGCGCGATTAACCTTTTTCTCTGCTGGGGTCTGGAGATTCTCTTTCCTTCTTTTCGGGATCCTTGAATAACTTGCAGAAGGGCTTGGTTCCTCGGCAGTTCTCTGCTTCTTGGGTGGCGGAGCGGACGGCCTTACTTCTGGACCTTCCAATTGTTGGGAACTTAAATCCTGCAAGAAACGTTTGAGCACTTTAAAATCATTCTTCTCGTAGTACTTTTTTACCTGGTCGGGACTTACTTCACAGGTTTCCCCTTTCTCGTTCTTAAGGCATAATATGGCTCCCTTGATTTCCTGAATAATACAGGGACCTTCAAATCTCGCAGCCAATTTTGCGGTGAAGTTCTCTGGTGCATTTGATAAACAAAATCTTCTTTTTAAAACTTTCTCCCCACTTTAAAATCTGCTTCACGGCGTTTTCGATCGTAGTAGAGCTTCCGTCTGTTTCTTGCCGTATCCGCATTTTAACCGCCTCATGAATAAGTTTTTGCACGTCTTTTTGCCTGATTTCTTGTTCCCTCTGTTGAGCAAAGAATAATTTATCTAGTGGTGTGATTAACTTACGCCCTAAAAATAATTCCGCTGGACTTTTTCCAGTGGTGTCATGACTTGCTATTCTTAACGCATATGCTAACTCATCTATGTAGCCATCCCAGCGCTTGTGATGTGGGCTAACATAACTTCGAATTATATTTACAGTATTTTTATTAACTCTTTCCGCGATGTTTGCCTGTGGTCTGTGCCAAACCATCTTGATATGGGGTATACCAAGTCTAGAGCAAATGTTCTAAAACATTTGGCTAGCGAATTGTTTGCCGTTGTTGTTAATGGCTTTTATCGGTACACCGTATTTCAAAATATACCTGTGTAAGAATGCATTTGCAACTGTTTTGGCTGATGCACGTTTAAGTGCAACAATTTCTGTCCATTTTGATAAATCGTCTACAATTACTAAAAGATAACGATTTTTATTTAACTCACTCTGGGGAAAAGGTCCAACGAGATCTATGCCTAATATTTCATTCGGAAATGTAGCGCGAATGCTATTTAATTACCCGGCCGGGCTTCATTAATTAACTGACATTGATTGCAGAACCTGACATATGCAGTTACCTTTTTGTATAATCGCGGGAAATATACCGCCTCGCAAACCCTTTTTATAGTTTTTTTGACCCCCCAGTGACCCGATGTCGCGTCGTGTTCGTGTCGTGTAATTCTTTCAAAATGCTCAATCGAAGCGAGGCTGGGACGACTGGCCTATACTCGAACTTTTCCTTCAAGTTGATTTAGTATAAAACAATAAACTATCTATTATCTCATAGTTCTGTGCTCTAGTTATTGCGGCTTTCTCTGTTTGTTGAAAATTTTCAGCGTCTTTTAAATACGCATAAATACTTCCAAATTCAGGATCAGCTTTCAATTGAGCAATAATTGTTTCTCTAGAATCGAAGATTTTAGAAGTTAACACAGCGCATTTGAGTTCATTCCCTTCATCATCCAGTTTTATTCGGGATAGTGCGTCCGCCACATTATTTTCCTTTCCTGGTTTTTATTTAATTATTTATATTCTTGAAGTTTTAAAGCCCATCTTATTAATCTGGGCGTTAGATTTTTTCCCGAGTAAAATGTACCAACGGCCGCATGATCCGAGAAAATTGTTACTGGTGCTTTCCCGAAATAAACTCGAAACTTCTGTACAGCCATTAATACGGCTAATGTTTCTCTCTCGGTCGCTGTATAATTCCTTTGGGTAGCGTTTAATGTTTTACTAAAAAATGCTAAAGGATGCCCTTTCTGCATGGGCACCGCACCTATGGTATAGTCCGAAGAGTTGGCTGCAATTTCTAAATTTTCGTTACCTTCCGGGAATTTCAAAACAGGGGCATTGAAGAGCGCTTCTTTTAACTTTTCAAAAGCTGTATTAGCTTCTGCTGTCCATGCAAACTTACTTTTTTTTCTTTTAAGTACTAATAACGGTTCTACAATATTAACGAAATCCTTTATGAATGATCGATAATAAGAGCATAACCCAAGGAAGGAAGACAGTATTTTTGCGGTTTTAGGAGGGGGGAAACTTTTGATAGCCTTTATCTTTGAACCTTGAGTTTCTATGTCCTTTTGCGAAATTTTATATCCTAAGTATTTAAGTTCTTTTGTCGCGAACTTGAATTTCGATGCGTTAATTGTTAGACCGGCCTCTTTTAATAACGAAAAAGCTTCATGCAAGTCCTTAATATGCTGCTCCAACGAACTACTGGTTATAATTATATCATCTAGATCAATTAAAGTCGATTTTCCTAGGACAGGCTTTAGAACAATGTCTATAGCTCTCTGAAATATCGACGGGGCCCCACACAGCCCAAAGGGCATGCGTAAAAATGCATAAGGACCTGATTTTCTGATAAGCGCGATTTTATGTATATCTTCCGATTTCGTAGTTATCTGATAGTAGCTCGATGTTAAATCCGAAGTAGTCATATATCTCGTAGATTTAATCTTTCTAATTATTTCCTCAATCACCGGCAGAAGATAAATCGGGAACTTCGTAATGCTATTTACTTTTTATAGTCAATAGCAAACCTCCAAGCTTTTTTATCTGTGGGCGAGAAATCATTCCTTTTCTTACATAGTACCACAGGACTTGCGTAATCACTATTTATGAGCGAAATAATCTGATTTTGCAGCATTTCTTTGATGTGTTCCTCATGAGCTCTTTCTGTTTATCATACCTGTAGGGCTTGGCCCCACTGCGACTTCGACCAGGACTTGGATGACTGGTAACTGGTAATGTTTTACCACGACCGTGTTTAGGTATCTTCTTGAGGGATTTTGCGAAATTTCAGGGGTCTGGACACTCGCTTTTACAGACCCGTCTAATCGTTTAAAGCGTTCTTCAGTCTTTTGGGTACGCGGACGGTTTTTTTTTAAATTTCTTCTTCACGCTTTGACCTTCGTTCTTCGGTGAATTGGCTTGATAGCTCTTTCTCCGTAAGAGTGTTTCGTCTTAGCGGTCGGTTGGTTTGAGAACTGTTTTCGGGAATCTTGAAGATACACTGCCCCTCCAGATTTTTCCGCTATTCGTCGGTTTTGGAACTTGACCGCCAAATCAAAGAGTTCCTGCAAGGAGCTTGAATTTCGGATTTCCATGAAGTCTTGGCCAGCAGGGAGTAATCTGGTTAAAATTATTTCAATTACCTCGTTGTCGGGTTTCTTCCCATACAGCATATTTACCAACTTGACTTTTTGCAAAATGAACTGCTTTAAATCTTCGATGTTACGCTGATAAAAACTGTAAATTTCAGCTTCCAGCTTTTCTCGGTCTTTCATATGGGGAATGCTTTTAACAACGACGCTTTAAAGTTTTCAAACGTGTATGTTTGGCCTCCAAATTCCTCTAATTAAATCTTTCTAATGTTTTTCCATCATAGAGCGCCTGTCCTCTTAACGCCGACGTGGCGATGGCAACTTTTTGCATTTCGGGCACAGGATATAGCTGGAAATGATTCTCTAAGCCTTCTAAAAATATCGGAACAGAATTTTTCCATCAACTCTGACGGTTGGCTTGATAGATGCCCTCATAGTTTGGATTAAATATCCAAACCCTTCCAACTGGTTTGCCATAATTTGCTCTTGGAATTCTACCAGAACTTCCACCGAATTATTGGCCATTTGAGTTCGAGAGATTTTCGGGCGCCAAATGTAAGGTCTCTCTGGCCCAACTTGTCAGATTATTTCGCTCATAAATAGTGATAAACTGGGGTAGTGATTGCTACTATGTGTAAATTTACAGAGAAACGTGAGAAGGGGTTGAAGCCCTTTTTTATTTTATTTTTAAAATGACAAAGGCGTCTACTTGACGCTCACAATCTGCGCCAACCTGGCGGTTCAACTAAACAAAACGTAATACTGAAAGAAATGATTAGATGAACAAATATTAAAACACTGCCGACGAGGCTCTGAGATCCCAAACTAACCGAGTTTTTAATTACTGCTGAGATTCAGCAAGATTACTGATTAAACAGTGGAAAACTAGCACTTCTGTTAAGCTAGGCACACGGGCCGATACGCGCCGATCTAAAATCTACCGTGCAACCTCACTAGCGTGACTTCAAAGCAAGACTCTCAAACTCTGGTTTCGTCTACTATTTAATTCAACTGTTTTCCGCTACATTTGAATAAACTGCGCGTGCTACTGCAATTTACATACTCTGGCACGGGTATTTCTAGGGAAAAATGAAGGCTAAACAAGAAAGATAACTTAAAATAAATGTTAGTTAAAATAAATATAAACCGTACAAGGTTAATGAAAATTTTCTAAAGCTTCAAAATGAATATATTATTGTGAAAAATCCTTAAAATAGGTAAAGAAGATGTCAGCTAAAAACTTGCACAGCAAACCAATAACTGTCTTTAAACAATGTAACGTTGGACTATGCTTATGATGCTTTCTCCCAAAAAAATGTTTCTCAGTGCTTTCTATGATATGGTTTGAAATAAACTACAAAAACGACAAGTCACAAACATTAAACTGAAAAGTACAAAAAAACAAAAGTAAATTATAACAAAAAGTACAAAAATAATACATACCAAATGTCTCTTCACTCGCATCAAAATATTGTCAACCAAGTAAATGTATGCAAATTCACTAACAATGGATGCATTCAACACACAGAAACACTTTAAACAGTCCGCAATTCTCGATTGACACATCCAAGAAATTAAACTAAAACAGAAAGAAATTAATTGACCAGCAAAATAGTAATTAAATAAAATCTAATGAAAATATTCATAAATTATAAACTATACATCATCTGAAATCCAACATTCTCTCACTAACAACAGCTTAATATCCTGCAAATATTAAACAGTAAAACTTTTAAAAATAAACATAGTATTTCAAAATTAAATTTAAAAGAATCTTTTGGCTACACTTTTGGCTACAATCTTTTGGCTACACTCGTTACAATCAGCGAAATAAATCTCTATGTTTGCCACAAGAAAATATACAACCGGAAACCATAACTAAAAAGAAATCGTGCCAAATAAAAACTCTTGCCAAGTTTCGCGCTCACCCCGATTATGGAAGATCTCAATGTTTATTTTAAAATACATTCATTTCTTTTTACTTCCTTGTACGAAGTAAAAAGGAAGTATTGAAATTGCGAAAAATTTCGGGTATCATATTTCAACGAAAATACCCATTTTGATGGCTATCGAATGCCATTTAACGATGTTTTTACGTGACATCCGTACCTAAGAGCAGAATTAAAAGACTCTTTTTCCCCAAAAAATTATAAAGCTGATTTAAAATGGATTCTGAAGAGATTTTTTTTGTGGAGTCTGTGCGTACGTACGTACTGGATTGGAATGACTTCAATTCCATTGCAGTCTTGCCTAATGCCTTCAGAACTCTACTAACTTAACCCTGCCATTTTCGTTATTATTTCTGTCGACAGGTGGCGCTATCGGCTCCTCTACTGGTCGCTTGTGGGTATAAATATGATCGACATTCGCTTTCTCGATTTTGCAGAATTTTTTTCACCTGATGAAGGGGGACCCGTGTTGCCCTCGAAATCGATTGGGATTTTACAAAATCTACGCGGAATACAAGGTTGTCGATTTGCCTGTATTAATTTAAAAATTGTTTAAGTGCGGCTAAGCCTAGTAATTTTTCCAATGGTAGCTATATTTGTTTACATTTGAAACTTAGAAGAATAGTGGATTGCCAATCTAGAGAAACTAAGCTTCGCAACAACAGAGATAGAGCATCCTTTTTTATTGCGAATTAAAACATGTTTAATCCATTCTGTAATTTATTCGAGGAAATAAGTGTTTAAGATTTACTTCGCAATTTTTAATAGATGTTTTGATTTTTATGTATTTTTGCCTTGTCGCGAAGGGAGAACTGAATTAATTGAATGAGAAATCCTGAATCGTCTGTGAAAAACTTTTTTTTTGCTGTTGTTTCTTTTACATATCGTTTTAGATTTATTATAGTATTTGAATAGAACATGTGGCAACGATTAGGTAACTCGTCATGTGGTATGCATAATTTTTGTGCATTCCCAGTTACCAAATGAATGAGATGTAACGCTGTTAAGTGAACGTAGGGCCAGAGTGTCGCTATGGTAAACAAATATGATGAATTTTAAAGAGTGCATCTATGCTATTGTGGTTTATGCGTTATCCACAAAGTAGATTAATTCAATCTAATAAGTTTAAATGAATAGCAAGAAAAAATTCGTGTAATTTAATATTTCGTACAAGGAAGTCACGTGGTGCACACATCAGGTTTTCTTTTTTTGGGGGGGGGGCGTGTGTGTAGGTGTATGTGTGTGAGTGTGCGAATGTGACGTTAACAATATTTAATTTACAAGGTAATGAGGTGGATGCCATATAATCTTTCCAAGAAAGAGGTCTTAGATCTCACAACGAGTTCACGAAAATGGCCACAACATGAAACTTTATGTTAAAGACCAAAATATTTAGAGATGCAATGTTGAAAATTGCAATAAGAAGAAGGGCCTCCAAGCTGAAAAGTGGTTCAGCGGTTCCAAAATACTATTCTTCACTGTTATAAGATTTATACATTTTTGGGCAGAGGAGTTGACATCCATGAAATGTTGTAAAACACGGCTTAATATGTGCGAAAAGGTTGCAGTTAACTACATCGATGAAATAATAATAATCATAAGGATTCTTAAAAATAATCTTAGGAAACGACATGAGGGCATTATTCCTATTACGATACATTGTGTTGTTTGTTTTTACATTCGCGCTTTACGAGTTTGGTGAAATTATATTTGAGATCTTGGTGCAAATATAAAATCGCTAGATATGGTTAGAGGCTGTTAAAACAAAGAAATACCGAGAATATTTTCTTACAAAAAGTAAATCATAAAATTCTTAATTTCTTAGAAATAATAAATTTTATCCATGTATTACTTAGAAAATGACATTTTTATTCAGCAGAGTTTTCTAAATATATTGTAGGATTGAGCTTTTTTTAAAATTTAAAAACATATGATTCTAAATTACCTTTTCTTATTAAACTGGGGAATTTATATTTAAATATATCACAAAGAAACCTATGCACTATTTAGATTAATAATTTAATATTGAGATAATACACTAAGAACATTCACTTTTATTTAATCCTTAAGTAACATTTGCAAATAAAATGAAATAAGGCATTTTCCTTTTAACTTTGGTATATGCGAAATTTATTCTTAAACGCTTCACAAAATTTCAACAAGAATATATCTGAGAACATCTAAGAACCTCAACTTTTATTTCTCACTTCAAATATTACGATAAAGATTTTCTGTAAAATCGTCATTTAGCTTTGTGAATATTTAATAAGGGAAACAGAATGATTGATCAAAGGAATGTTTTTCATTAACTTCCACGAACAGATTGAAAATCTCATTTATATTTTTTATTTTATTGTCGGTTGTTTTTCTTCGAAATAGGAGAACATCTTGCATCATTTGATTAGATTTTCAGGCATGAGTAATACTGTTTGATTTTCAGCTCGAATTTAAAATTTATAAGCTCTTGAAATTTTAATATGTTTATTTGAAATTATAGTAAATTTTAACTTATTGTTTATTTTAAGAAAAGATAAATGTCAAGCAACTTAAAAAGTATTGTGTGCAGTCACTTCGAATTTTCTATCAATTTGAAATCATTTTGTTCAGAAAACAATTTAGTTACTATTACTTCTGATGTTCATTTTACTGCCTGTTCACTCACATGTAGAAATTATGCCGCTATATTTGAAGAAAACATTGCTATAGGGAATCGCTCAATATTATTCTGAATTGCAAATTTGTCTTTTTGCATATTACACCATATAAGGCTTTTGAATTACAGCAGAACTTTACGATATAAAACAGATGCAACACATTCGGAATAAAAATTTTATTACTTAGCTTCGAGAGGTGTCATTCTAAACATTTTGGACTATTACATTCATTAAATTAAGTTTCACTACCAACAATATATCATACTATTAAGGATTTCGTATTTATTTACCTATTTATTTAGAACTGTAATTAAAATTGTTTTATTTTCCCGTGTAACGCAGACGAGTTTTGAAGAGAAAGCTACGTTGGAAAAGTAAAAATAAAAGAGCGCGAGCATTTTAATCCCTGGATATAATAAAACAAAGAGTCTGTGTGTGTGTGTGTGTATTTGTGTGTTGTGTGTGTGTGTGTCTTTCGTTCGTGTTGCGAGTAAACTAATAGACCCAATGCCACGAAATTTGGTACATAGGTGTATCTACACAAGAGCCAGTGAACCAAGCGAGTTTTTCGAAATTCGAATTAGAATTTTTCTTATTTTATGTTTTGTGACCAAATCGCGTCATTTTGAGACATAATGGGCTACAGGAAAGCGAGATTTCACTCTATACATTTCATTTTTACATCGTCGTGAAGCGTAGACACTTAGCTATTTTACGAACTTAATATAAATTTCGTATTTCAATAAATGGATTAAAGACGAATTTATTTAGCAAGGTAAGCTTAACACTTTTTCAACGGAATTTAAAAAAAAAACTTATTTTAAAAAATGTGCTGTTTATTTTCTTTTGATTTTTGGACACGTTGAACTTTAATCCTTTCGACTCCTTTTAAAAAAAATTTTGAAAAATTATAATATTTTGTATTTTTTTTTTATTTTTTAAATGAAGCTTCCGAATACACTTCTCACATCTCAGATATTTTAAAATGTAGTTTTGGCAACAATTTTCCTTTCTTATTGTTGTTGATAAATTTTCGATGAATTTGCATCATTTTGAATAGTTTCATTCTTTCAAAAATTTCGGTTTGGCAACAATTTTTCATCGTATTTCTTATGTTACTGTTTTTAGGAGACTGAAAAGTTTAAGAAATTAAAAAGTTGTTTCTTTTTGCAACGGTAAATTGTTTAATTACTTTATTAGGATAATTAACATTTGTATCAAGGGATATTGCTTATTTCATTGTAATATTTTATACAAGTTAAATGGCTGCGATGTGACTGCTGACACATTTCCTCAGAAGATTACCTAAAGTATCATAACATTTCAAAATTTCAGAAAAAGGATCATTCAAACTTTCGAGTAAGAAAATGTTTAAAAGATTTTAATTTTATTGTAGAATTTTTATATTATTTTTTATATTTTCATGGTGGTGCTTAAGAACGGGGATATAAATTATGCTTTAACAAATGTTTAATGCACATCTCATGCAATTAATTTGCTAAAAATTCAAGATGTATATGTTTTTCTGGAGATACATCAGGGCCGTATACAAAGGGGGGGTTGGAATCTTAACAAAGAGAAAAACGTTGGAAGAACTTACGCGGCCATAGGTCCCAGGTGTGTCTGTTATGCATTTTTCCGGTACGTTTAAAAGCCAGACGAAGGCTGGCTGCATAGCGGCTAGTATTTAATAAATAAATATCTCGTAATTGCTGTTGCCATCCACAAAAATCAAGAAATTAGGTTTTACCAGAATATTCTAGTGAATGATTAAAAAGCTTATAAAAGCCTAATTAAAACATTTCAGCTCAGTTATAGCTGTTTTAAGCGAACTGTTGTTTACTTAATGCTGTGATTGATTGTAGCGAAATCGCTGTGAGACTGAATTAGAGTCTTTGTTTTTGAATTGAATACTGTTAAACTTTGAGATTTTGTGATATTGTACGAATATATCTGAGGAAATATTTAAGTATTTTGCTTTATTTTTGTGAAAAGAATAAATTTTATTAACCCTTTAAAGACTTGTGCATTCAATCCATAACAAACCCATACGCGCGCAACAGTTTTTGGTGTCAGAAGTGGGATTTGGTGTCAGAAAAGGCCCTACTTCTACTTTTGTATGCTCGAGAATACGGTTTGGTGTTTGTATGATGATAAATTTTAGACTTTTGTTAGTGGAGTGAAATTACCAATATGCACATCTTTCTAAGAACTCAGAAGACTCATTTTGTCGATTTAAGTGAGCGAACTGTTTCATCCTTGAGGGATTTCATAGAAGAAGCAGAAGGTATTGCGAAAGAAGTGCAAGCTTTATTTTATGGTGAAAATCCTTTAGAAGATGACTAGACATTTGCCGAAAACTTAGTAGATGGTGCAACTGTTGATGTGTGTGTCAGATTTAAAGGAGGCAAAGTTCATGGTTCGCTTGCTCGAGCTGGCGAATAAAAGGTCAGACAGCAAAGGTTGAAGAGCAAGAAAAGAAGAAAAAGAAAACTAGACGAGTAAAGCGAAGGACAGAAGATTTGTAAATGTGGTTGTTATTTTTGGCAGAAAGAAAGGACCCAATTCAAATTCATAATGTAAAATTTATTGTAAAAACTTGTGAAATATATTTGTTTTTCAATATTTAAAAAAACAAATTGTTGCGTGCGTATGGGTTTGTTATGGATTGAATGCACAAGTCGTTAAAAAGTTAATAAAATTTATTCTTTTCATAAGAAATAAAACAAAATGCTTAAATATTTCCTCAGATATATTCGTACAACATCACAAAGTCTCAAACGTTAAACAGAATTCAATTCAAAAACAGAGAATCTAAATCTGTCTCACAGCAATTTCGCTACAATCACTCGCAGCATTAAGTAAACAACAGTTCGCTTAAAACAGCTACAACAAAGCTGATGTGTTTTAATTCAGCTTTTATAAGCTTTTTAATTACTCACTAGAATCTGGTAAAACCTATTTTCTTGATGTTTCTCAATTTTTGTGGATGGCAACAGCAATTACGAGCTATTTATTTATTAAATATTAAATGCACGCTCTCTTTTATTTTTACTTTTCCGGCGTAGCTTTCTCTTCAAAAATCGTCTGCTTTGCATGGGTAAATAAAACAATTTTAATTACAATTCTAAATAAATAGCTAAATAAATACGAAATCCGTAACAATACATTCACGCCTTGCAATCTTGTAGCTATACTAATGTATCTATAATTTATTTGTTTGTAACATGAAGCATAGTTAGTTCTCAGATGGTTACCATTTTGTAAAGACCAATATATTTATTCATTCTGTTGTATAATCATTAGGATTCTTCAACACAGGAGACGTAAAAAATGTGCAGTGCCCTAGCTGGGACTCAAACCTTGGACCTCTTGAATAAGTGTCTAGTATGCTTCCAATTCTACTATGAAGGCATGCGGAAAGGAGAGAGAAAATACCTTATACTGTAATTCTCTAAAAAAAATGCGATAAGCAATAAGGGCATATCTTTGTAATTTATATGCTTTCAACAGCCGAGCTACTAATATAAATTAAAATGCATTTGATTTATAACATACCTACCTTCAGTTTAAAATGTATCCGCCTCAAGTGTTCATACAATTTTAATGAAAATTTGAAGCTGTTTTAGACAAACGAGTAGAAGAAGAAATTTCTAGTGACAGTTCATTGGCAGACTGAACTCTTAAAATATTTTAAATGTCTTTGTTGGATTAGGGTATATTACCCACATTAAAAAAAAATTGTCAAGAAGCCTGATGTTACATATCAGAACTAAATATATAAAACTTTGCAAGCTTATGAATTCATTACGGTAAATATAACATTATATTGCTTAAACTAATTAACTGTCTTTTGAATTAGTATCTTGAAATGCTTAATAATAATTAACGAGGTGTTCAGATAAAAGTCACGCATAACGAGAAATTCTATAATTTATTTTTGCATAGACTATAATGAGAAACCTGCGTTCCAAATAAAACGTACTTAATATTCGTAATGTAAAAAAGGGAAAAGTAAAAAAAAAAAAAATAATAATAGATTTTTGTTGATTTTCTCTATTTTTCCTTTTCTGCTAAGCCAAATTCATTACGATTTTATTTCAGCAAAACGCTTTTCGTGTTTTTAGTTTTAATCTGAATGTAAAGCATTAAAATCATTCAAAATATTACTACATTCTTCTCTAGCTAATGCATATATATGTTTTTTAATATAACTCATTTACTTGCCTAAGACATTAGACATTTAGCAATGAATTCTTGGTGAGAAACTATTCCATTTCCAACCTATCAATATGTCGCTACTATACCAGTCTTGTTCTTCGTTCTTACTTCTCTTCCTTTTCTATCAGGCTGTCCCACCGTACACTGTCATCTCAGCAGACGATCGTTACCTCGTCTTTCTGCTCCGGAAAGAGGTTTTTCTCGAGGGAAAATGTTCTTACTACTTCCTCCAGGATTTCCTACCAGGATTTTCTGGTGACATTCCGTTCTAAATTTATTTCATAGTCAAATCAGGAAACATGTATATTTTTCCAACTTCTGCACTTGCAATATAGTAAATAATATATAATCTGGCTGCTCGTAAATTTGTTCTCGTTTTAGTAATCAGTTCAAAACTTCAAATTTTTGAAGGTACTTCACTGAAAATTTAACTGTTAAGTAAAATTTCAGTAAATTAAAAAAAACATACATTTTAGCATATTCTGCCGTCTATAATGGAAATGAAATGAATTGATACTTACGTATTAAGGCAACTACATTAGCGCAATTTAGCGATTTATTACAAATGGGAAAGTAAAAAAATTAAATTACATTTTTCAACATATAAAAAAACATACTTTAGCAATTTAAAATACAAATTTGAATTATTGAATAAGGATTACGTGATACAATGGAAAAATAAATAATTTAAATTCTTCTTCAAATCTTTCTGTAATTGTCTTGCACTACTTTTCTCTCGAAGCACATAGCGATCTGTTTTTGGTTAAAAAATTAGAGAACTACTGGGCATTCGACTTCGTGTAATCCTCGGCAACAGCGGCTATATAGGAAATGCATTAACTCCTTGTTTCCTTTAAAAAGTTTTCAGCAAAATTCTTTATTTCTGCAGAAATTTTACCGCAGTTTCTTCTATTGCTGACGAATTTCACAAGCTGATATTTTAAAACTAACCTTTTGATACGTTGGTACTTGGAATACAAAGACCAAGAACGCATACGAAAATGGCGGCGTTGCTTGCTGAAACGATTGTTAAAAGCATGGCTGCCATAAGAATGGTTATGCTCGTGAATATCAAAGTTTGGCACATTCTGAAAATTTGCCGACCGAAAAGGTGGTTGTGTTAATACGTAAGTTTCAATTATAATATTCTGCATATCTTATTTCTAATATAGAAAAGCTGCTAATAAAGAATCCTTTTGTATTTCTCACTACACATTGAGATATTTTACTTAAAACCACTGCAAAAGAGAGACTTAATTTTGGCATTTGTTACACCTGTTATTATTTTAAACATTTTTCTTGAAAGTATTACACTTTAGGTTTAAAAAATAATATTGGTTGCAGACTAACGGAAAAAATACTTTGTCCTAATTAAAGAATGCTCATGCCTCTGAAGAAAAACATGTTCATTAGTAGTTCCTTAGAAAATATTCATCTGTAAGAAAAACAAAGTCAACGGATTCATTTAGTGCATTAAAGTAAAATGTACTAGATATGGTTAATCATAATAAATCATGTGGGTGTATAGCAAACAGTTGAATTCAAAGTTATAACTCTCCTAAATACAGTTCATGAAATATAAAATAAATGGCTCCTAACATTTAAATGCTTAAAGAAAGAAGTAAACAATTTAGCTGCATTTTGTAAGCAATTTTTTATCTAATTAATGTATTTATTCCATTCAATATTAGACATTTTACAGAACATTGCTTAAATAAAAGAAACAAAACAGACACACTAAATTTGCTAAACATGGCATGCTATTTTTTAATAAATCATAACTAACTTATGCGAAATTTTATCACGCACCAATGATTATAATTAAATTCAATACTGAAATAAATTTGCATTTGTGTACATTAAATAAATTAATGATAGTGTAATATCCATTTACTCCAACTAAACAAAATATTAACTTTTGTTATTGTATTGTAAAAAAATGGCTAATTACTATGTCACTTAATTACGCTCAATTAACACCTAATATTAATCATAGTCATTTTAATCACTACACATTAGCACACTTTTATTAATATATTTTTAATTAATTAATATGTAAAAATGATATTTTAATGACTTCTGAATTTTATGACTTTGTAGAATGACTTCTAATTTTAATAGTTTAATTATGGTGATTTAATAGAATTTGTCTTTTATTTAAGTGAGCGAATAAATATGATTTCTATTAATTAATTAAGGTGTAAATTAATTTAAAATTTTTAATAATTAGATTAAAAGCTCCCGCTAATTGGTATATCAAACAAAATCACTTTTCACTTAACTACATAAAATAAATATTATAAAACGCATTAAATTGAAATATTTCTTCTTTGCATTATAATTAAATATTTTATTTGCATTCCATATTTATACAGAATATGCTTCTGTAAGCGTTCAGATTGTTACAATGAAATTTAAAAATTCCCATCTTATTCATAAAAGTCTTCTCTAATATGCATTTTAGTCTTTCGCATTGTGCACTAGAATTTAACAAGATCGACTTCATTCCAAAAAAATTCTTTACGTTAGCAAGCAGTCATTAAATTTTCTTATTGAAATGATCATGAAAAAGTCTTTTTCTTATAAGTCCAACAAAAAAATCCATATAATGCTTCCTTAAATAGATTGAATAGATATATAGAAAAATATAGATGTCTGCAGTACAGATTGATGAGAATTATATTTAGAACAGATAGTGAGATTCAATATTTTTTCTCACGCTCTAAACTAAGGGAAATGAAGCGATTATTTTAATTGTATAAGAAGGAGGTTTTTATCCTAATCTGCTAACGAAAATCTGAAAAGAAGAGAAAGTATCATTTAAAGAAAAATAAATATTCTTTAAAGATTTTTCATTCTTATTACTACACTGTCAGCAAAATTAAAGGATAATGACAGAAATAAAATATAACTGATACTTAATGAAAAATTGTTAATAGAAATTTGTACAAAAGCATTAGTTAACATAAATTACAATATTCGGCAGTTGATCATTCGCAGTATATTATTGAAACTAAAACCAAATTTATGAGAATTAACAAATGATGGAAAAATTAAGTCACCTCTTGTGGAAAATGTTTTCTTTTTTATGGTGTATGATCAACTCGAACAAATATGTATACTTTACACCTTGATTTCATAAGCTTTACCAAAGTGTTGATCACGTTTTGTGGAATTGCATGCCAGTCTTCTAAAAGTACACTTTCATCTCCTGGAGGGTTCAGAGAGGAATTTGGCTCGCTGAAATTCAGCACCGTAAGGCATCCCACTCGTGCTCAATCGGGTTCAAGTAGGGTGAGTAATGTGGCCATTCAATTCGAGTGATATCTTCTGTATGCAAACATTCTGACGCGACGGATGCTTGATGAGCTAAGCATTGTCATCCATTAGCAAACACTCTAGGCCAATAGCATCCCTAAGCAGTCTAAGATAGGGTTCCAATACCTCGTCTACATATCTCCGAGCGGTTACAGAGCCTCCCTGAAAGATATTCAACTCGGCGTGGCCATTTTCAGTGAATCTTTCCCAAACCCATATAGCTCGGTATAGCTCATATAAAAACGGGATATTTCATGGACAAGGGAAGACATGTTCCGTGTTACTTCCTCTCTCCAGATCAAAACATGACTAAAATCACTGTTAAGACTACATCTTCACTCGTCAGTAAGCAATACTCGGAGCCACTCGTCTTGGCTTTACTGAACGGGACGACGGCACCAGCTTAAACGTGCCCCACTAGATGAAATGAGAGGGACACAAACCATTGGTTTCTTCGCATATGGTCCAACCACGTTAAGCCTTCGTGCAGCAGTAAAACGGCTGTGACAGACTAAAGTTCTAAAACCAAAAATATTTTGTAGTCGCTTCGCAGTTTCTTCTAGCCGACAACGAGAGAAATTGGTTTCTGATGCAGTTGCTGCTCTTGGTCGTCCTTGACCAGGCTGCCTATTAACTGATGTAGTGCTTAAAAAGCGGCTCCAAATTCTTGGTATGATACTTTGCTGGATACTCCAATCTTGGGCGACCTCCACTTGTGTTTGATCTCCCTCCTTTTTACCAATTATTCAATACTCACTTAAATGTTGCCTTTGAGCCATAACTACTGAATACTATAGCTCTCAGAAGCCACATTCTCTTTAAAGAACACTACAGACCGCAATTCCAACATCCGTCCATTTCCTACCACATTAGTAATTACCGAATTTGTATGTTTCCGGCGTTAATGCACGCGCAGAAGTGCAATTTGGTGTTCTCTTGTATTTAATTAACATAACTAATTAGAGTATCGAGCATTGGTTGCAGCATTAACTCAGTCAGCATATTTTCCCTTTATCCTTTATTTTTGATTACAAGTGTAAAATGTACGGTTAATGCCAGTTTGACAAAATCATTTTTATCCTTTTCCTTTAAAATGCTTACTCATTTTATTAGTAATTAAATAGACATGTTGCAACAAGACCTGTAATGAAAATTCCTGAGTTAACAAAATGCAGTAGAGCTGCCCACACCGTATAGCGGTTAGGAAAGCCGACTGCGATACCAAAGGACCCCTTTCGAATCCCGGAGAAAGCATGGTTGTAACAGTGCGTCCCTTCATAGGTGGCAAAAGTGACCCACCTATTAGGTGCCTCCATAATAAAGTGACGACCGCTTCTGGCTTTGGTAGTGGCCAACGTCTGTGGACGGATTGGGCCCACCGTTGGGTGGGATACAGTAGAATCTCGACGTAAATGCAACTTAAATTACATCGACATTTTATCCGACGTAAATGCGCAAGTAAAACATCGGATAAGTGAAACTATTGGATAATGCGAATGTATTAAGAAAAGCCCTATTAAACGTCAAACTATGAAATAATTTTGTACATTCTGAGCCATTACGTTTTAAAACAAAATAGAAAAAAATGAACTAATAAGGGAACTTACAATCACAGAATTGTCAGAAGTTAAACACAGTATATACCTTACTCAAAATTTCTGTTCTATGTTTATTGGCAATAGTTTTTTCTATCGTAGACTGCTTTCTTGATGACTGCCTATCCTTCTCTGCCACCAGAAAATCTGACTATCCTTGCAGTATTTATGTTGATTCCTATAGTTTCCTTTTGTAGCTTATAGACACCCGAGTCATAGTATATAATTATTAAATCTATAATTGCAGATGCAAAATATTTACATATTTACAAGTGTGAGCATGTATTTTTCTCAGACAAATATTCTCTAAATGGAGGAGTCCAAACTGAGTCCATAAGTGTCACAATTAAAAGGAAAAAAACCAAACTGATCGTTGTTCAGTTTTAAAACGGCATCCAGTGCAAACACACTCAATTGGGTTCAATGGAAGGTGTTCCAAGCTAGATAGTTAGTGTGCTAGAACAGTAGCTGGTCGATTTGACAGTGAAAGCTCTGTTTTCAGACACTCACTTTTACCTACACCTGTCACAGTCAATGAGTGGCACACTAAAGGCTTATCTCAAAGGACCGTGCAACGAAATTTGGTGTTGACCGGATAAGGCTGTGCTTTTAACTCTGTACAGCTATATTAGGCGTATGGCAGATAAGGGCTTATGATACAGCATCTACTAACAACTAGACTGGGATCAGCGGTTATTCAAACAACAATGCTGAACACGTCTACTGCGAAATTCCGCTCACTAGTTGAGACTGAGCTACGCACAGAAGACGTCAGGAGAGCTTCCTGCTTTTCGTAGAGCAAAATGATGTCCCATGCATTAATGGAGAGTCATCTCACGAGTTTGACAATACATTATAAAGATAACTAGAATATAAACCCAAATATTACTGTAAAAAATACTTTTTAAAATAACTTTAATGAATTTGGCACTGTTTCATAAAATAAAAGTGATAACACTAAAAGGTTATCACTTTTATTTTATGTTTAGAAAAATGAAAAGAAAAGTGTACTTTGGGAGAAAATGTCTCAATCCCCTCCCTTTTGCTAAAGGATATGTTCTCTATGAAGCAAATCAAACCTACGAAAGAAAAAAGCACTTGTGGAAATATAAGAGTTTCGTGGTTTATTTATTTTGTAGTAATAAATGAATATACACTTTACTTAAATCTAAAGCAAGTTTAAAAAATAATTTACAAGAGATATTATAATTTAATTCCTATATCTCTTGAAGATAAAATGTAAATGCGTATTTTCAATTAAGGTAATTATTATTGCGTGCACTATTATTAAGTAATTCTTATAATTTCTTTATGTTTCAAAAAATATTTTATCAGTTTTTCATCTCTGTCTCTTGTTTTTTAATTTGAAAAATAAATACATTTTATTCCTTACCCTTGCAAAAATTATTCCTTTAGTTTAATACCATTTTTGACAGTATCAAAAGTAAGATAAAATGCTTTACAAATCCCTGCGACAAATGATTACTTACCACGGTGAATGCATGATAACATAGAAGAAATATAATAAGAGATATTTTAAATTGAATAGCATGTTTTTGGAAAATGAAATTTTGGTAGTAATAGAAAATAGATGTCTTTATTTTTAACCAAGTGGAAGAGTATATCTTTTAGAATAGTTTTCAGATAAAATGAAAAAAAAAACTGAAAAGTAAGAAAAAATCCCTTCCGTTCATATGTTGACGGTTTAGGTTTTGATACTTCTTTCGCAGTTTAAGCAAACCCCATTGGTGGAGCTAAACTCTATTTAACACTCAAAATGGCGTCATACAAGCAAGAACAAAAAACATATTCTAACTTATTTAAATGAATAATTACATCTTTCGTGCGAGAGCCGAATGTGTTTAAAACATTGCCATTGAGATGTATATTAATGTTCATCTATTTAAATAGTACAAAAAATTAGCAACAATATTTAAAACAGATACAACCTCTCCCCCCAACTGAGAGACTTTTTCCGAAGGGAAAAGTTCTGCAAAAATCATACATTAAATAAAATAAACTTGCGTTACATATACTAAGAGACATTATACTACTTAATTCTACTCAAAACATCTACGTTCTAGTGCAACGATCCCTTGCAATGAATAACCTTAAAATTATACGGTTGTAGTGAGAATGCCCAGCGCATCAATCTAGATTTACATTTATAGTTGGATTGTAACCAGACTAGAGGGTTACGATCAGTTTGAATGCAGAATTATTGCTGACCGTCAAGATAAAAATGCAGCTTTTTGATAGCATAGATGATGGCTGAGCACTCCTTTTCAGTAGTACAATAGTTCTTTTCAAATTTAGTAAATTTTTTGCTTATATACATGATAGGATACTCATGTTGTTGATCATGTAATTGGGATAGTACTATACCCATGCCGTTGTCAGAGGCACCGGTTTGTAAAATAAGCTTTTCATCTATGTCGGGAGCTTAAAGAATGGGTTTCTTGCATAGCAACTCTTAAATGTTTAAAAGCTTGGTCACATTTTTCAGACTATTGTATATTTCCTTTTTTTTGTTACTCGCTTCAAAGTGTCAGTGAGGCGTGAAGCAATTTCCGAAAATGTCGGTATGTACTGGCGATAATACCCTATTAGTCCTAAAAAAACACGTACTTCTGTTTTGGTCTTAGGTGGAGGATACTCCTTTACAGCCAGGATCTTTACTTCATCTGGGGTTCGTTGTCCCTGTCCCACAACATGGTCTACAACTTGATCTTGTGCAAACTTACAGTTTGATGGTTTTAGTCGTAAGTTTGCTTTATTTATTCTGTCTATAGCAAAAGTTAAGTTTTTAAGGTTCTCATTCCAGTTTTCTGAGTAAATGGCAATGTCATCCAGGTATGGTACAAAGAATCCTTCGCATTCAGCCAGGACTTTAGTCATAACTCTGCTAAAAACAAATATGGGGCATTTTTCAATCCGAAGGTCAAATATAGAGATCTGAAGCTTCCAAAACTAGTCGCAAATGTTGCATATCTCTGGGCTCTTACTATAAGTGGAATTTTCCAGTAGCCTCTAGATGAATCTAATAGGGTAATATATTTTGCTTTTGCTACAGTTTTGATACTTTCTTCAATATTAGGTAAAGGATAGCATTCAGTTTTAGCAACAGAATTGAGTTTACGATAATCAATACCAGGCCGATGATCCTTCATGAACACTCTATCAAAATCATTTGCTCGAGTTTTAACCTTTTCTCGAGGTCATTGTTGGAGTTATTTTTCTACTCTACAGTTTTCAATGTTCAATACACATGAAAGTCAAGAATAAGAAAAACCAACTTTAAATCATAACACTATAATAAATACTGCATGGGTATAAAATTGTGTGACAGACAAGATAAAACAACATTTAGACTGTAAAACCTGTGTGTTCAAATAAAACAGTAAATAGTACAAGATAATACTCCAACATTAAAGTACTAACAAAACGTTGTGTTTAGATTTGGGCAATAACCCGTTCAAGTTTTATTTAAATTTATTGGGTCCATTGTTCTAAATTATAAGTGAAAACATACAAGTTAAGTTAAATTAAATTTTTCATTTATTAAAGGTAAACAGAACTAGTAACAATATACATTATGTGGTGGTGGTACAAGTCTAAGTGAGAAAATAAAGTAACATACCGTTTACACTACAAAGAGGGGATCCCCACAAGAAATCACAATTACTTAACAGTGTACATTGAAGAAACGTTCTGCCATATTTAATCTAAAAAGGAAAGAGAATGCAAGTTAGTAAAGATGAGCATGTAATGAAAGTTTTAGAGCCTTCCGCCCCTTCTGTCTGGGTTCCATCCTTCCCTCGTTTATCTCGGTTTTCTCTCGGTAAATTTTTCAGCCATCTTTCCACTGTTCCGTAGACAGAGTACTCGGGACGGAGCAACTGCTTTCTGGTCTGTCGACAACCTTCAGAAAAATTTCCCTTCTGCCCCGGAAATCGCTGCAGGCCCTTTTTCTTCTCCTCGCCAGCCTCTTGTTTGGCGATCCGAGACGGTCCAAATCCAGCCAAGTGCATGACAACCCTAGGAGCGGAATCAAAAACTGGAAGGTGAAGGCAAGGGTGTTGGTTAGACAGAAGTTGGCGAATAATCGCTGATTCCAATGGTTACAAGCGACCCTCTAGGGTCATCAACCTGACAAGCAGAAGCTAGCCTCGTTCAGGTCCCATTTTAGCATGGTGAACGCCTTTAGAATGCGAATCACCCCGACCCCTCAACCTTGGCTTGGCGTAGCTGCATACAAAACAAGTCAGCAGGGTGCAGATTTCTCCCTTGACGAAAGGTATTTTTCAGACCACTGTCTGGCAGAACAAGCAAACGTCAAAACAAAGTTGTAAATCTTGATTCCGAAATGCAACGTAAAAGTTTTTAGAAACGAATTAAGGATTTGATTTTAAATACCAAATTAATAAAAGACCGAAGAAAATTTCTTCAATTGAAATGTAATAATTACATAGAAAATTTTTTATGTTTTCTACAACACCAAACACGACCACCAGAGTCAGAAAATATGGGTTCGAGCTTACCAGGAAAAGGGGTACGTTAACAAAACCAAATTAAACCTTACCACCAATTTTGTGTAAGGCAAATAACTTTAAAAGTGTTTTTAAAAAAATTGACCTTAAGGGTCAACTTAACCATAAATTAAACATTAAGCAAACAAGTTAAGATTAAGTATTAACAAATCAAAAAAAATTAAATAGTTAATCAAACTACCTTAAGGAAAAAGAAAAAAAAATACTCAAGCAACTTAAATTCAGAGTTAACCAAAACTGCCAAAAAATTAAATGACAACAATTACCTTTCAACAAGGCAAAAAAATTTAAGATCAACTACAAAATAAAAACAAATTAATAACTTTTAAGTCTGATAACAGAATTAAGATAAATCATTACAATTAAGATATTTTAATTCAACAACTGAAGTATAGCTAAGTATGTTTAACATAACATCATTCTCCTCTACGATGTCCGAGAAATTTAATATACTTGGATTGGCAGGTAAATCAGGTATGGCTATTTCTAAGTCTCCTTCCACTTCAGTTATCATATTAATCATTTCTGGTCTTTTGTAATATGGTTTAAGCACGTTAATGTGATATACTTGATTTGGCTAGTTTTGTTCCATGAAACTTACAACATAATTGGTTTGCGAAATTTTCCGCTATATTTCCCCACGTCCTTTCCTTCGTACCTTTAGTTTATTTCGACGATGTGTAGTTAAAGCTAGAACTAAATCTCCTGTAGTAAATTCTCGTTTCACTGCATTCTGATCGTACCATGTTTTCCTCCTTTGTCGAGCTTCTTTCATGTTATCCACAGCAAGTTCTTGGCATTTCTGCATTCGATTAATAAGTTCGAAAACTGACAACATTATTTCTTTCTTCAGTCAGTTCTAGCCACTGTTCATAAAGTAAAGTGACTGGCGTTTGTAGGCTTATGCCATGAATTAGTTCTGTTGGTGTGAAACCAGTGCTTTCGTGTGTGACTGTTGTGAGGGTAAAAAGATTGATGGTAGATAGTTCTCCCAATCAGTAGTCGCTCCTGTACGCATGACTCTTAATATCCTTTTCAGCGTTCTATGGAATCGTTCAAAGGATTACTCTGCGGAAAATAGACACAGCTTCTTACTTGTTTAATACCGAAACGCTCCAAAATTTCCACACTCAAAGCACTGGCAAAAGAGGTCCCCTGATCTCTACGGATCGCTTTTGGGAAACCCATACGACTGAAAATCTGTAAGAAAGCATCAATCACAGATGGCGAAGAAATGTCTGTCACTGCAACTGCGTCTGGATATTTGGACGACATACACAGAGCTGTAATATATTTTTCCAATCTTTGAAATAAATAGCGGACCAACAGCATCGACATTTATTTTAGTGATTATTTCGGAAATGACTGGTACTAACGTCATTGGGGCCTTCTTTTTATCATTTCCTTTCCATCGCGCTGACAAGCATCTAAAGTTTTTACAAAAGACACCTCATCGTTGTAACACCTCGTCCAAAAACAAAGTCTAGCCGGTTTGACTTTTGTCTTTTTGACACACCTAAATGACCGGAAGTTCTTTCATGGCGCATCTTTATAATTGTCGTTTAACTACAAGCTGTCTTTGAAAGCTTATTTTACCTGTCTTTTTTTTAACTAAAAGTTCTTTTCCTGTCATACCATAGTTCTCATTTTTGAATGTTCCTTCTTTAACTTCTTAGATGATTTTAGATAGTTCCTTGTCAATATGCTAAAGTCGTACAATTTCTTTTAAGTCAATGTTTACTAATTTCATGAGTTCTTCATCTTCCGTATTTAATTTCGGTAATTTAACTTTTTCTTCAAGAGCATCTCTGGATGCTTCATTTAATTCCTTTATCGGTTCCAAGATCTTCTCTTCATCGCGTTCAGCTATTTTCGTTCTCTTCTTGTTTGAGCTCTAGTAGAGTCGGCATTAATCTGGTGCGGATGACTATCAGGTTCTTTCTTTGTTCATTCTACAGCACAAAAGTTTGATTGCCTAATAAATACCTTCCTTTGTCGAGTTCATTTCTAATAATGGCAGCCTTGACATCGAATTTCTGCATTACGTGATGCAGCTCCATTTTCGACCGGACCTGTCCGTTAGTTTGAGACTTCGTCTCTGCTTCAAATCTTAATCTCTCTAATTTTTACTGTTATTTCCTTCTCCTCTGTTCTGCTTCTTCCTGCCTCCTACATTCTTCCCATTCCCTTTCCTCTTTCTCTTTCCGTTCTTCTATTATTGTGTCTAAGACAATTATGACGAATACTTCATCATAATCTCTGCTTTCACAATTTTCTGTTTTAAATCAACTATTATCAAATCTGCAGTCACATGAACTCCCAGTTCAGCCGCAATATTTTGCAAATCTTCCTTAGAAACTACACTGGTATGAAAAAATTAAGGACGAGACGGTTTTTTTCAATATAACTTTGTACAAAAGCTTTCCAAATCAACACATTTAATACCGTGAGATCCCCAATACGTAAAGACATGAGTAATGTAAGCAACACTTACTAAAAGAGAAATCAGAGGGATAAAAAGAAGCTTTATTGAAAAAGTAGCATGGAGCGCAATGCGACTGAAGGCCGAAACATCCCTGTGATGGGTGTCCAGCAAGAAACATCCGGTCTTTAATAGGGGATATGATCTCCCCTGACTACTAGGCAGGTTTCACATCATTTGTGCATGCTGGATATGTGGTTGTTAATGAGCTGTTGA
>KK113664.1:36872-48051 GCA_000611955.2 Stegodyphus mimosarum | reverse complement strand
TAGGAAGTTTATTATCGGTCGTCCAGTCGCCTGTGTCGTGTGTCTAGCGATTTCTCCCGCTGTCTGCCGCCCGTTTCTTCTGGCCTGTAAGGCAATATACCGGTCGCATATAAGCATTCTGTACCGCGCCACGCGCATAGGGAAAAATCCGTACTTCCGATTGGACATACTTTCAGATGACATCATTTTCTGTTGGCGTATTGACGTTTAGGCAGGATTTGTTTTCGCTGAATAACGTACATAAGGAGCACAGAAGAGTGAAAATTATCGTTTTCTTTTTTTTTTTTATGAAACAAAAAAAATAGCTGCACTGCCCATGGCTTCCCTTTTCATGGAATAATAAAATTATACAATCTTTGTTAATATCAGATGCGATCTTATATTAAGTGCTTAGATTATATAAGTAGGTGAATGAATTTAGTGCGAAAACCAAAACAGGACGATCTCGATCCAACTGTAAAGGCACTGTGTGGTAGTAAAGTATGTTATTACTATTGCATTTTTTTGCATTCTGTTTCTTTCACATTGCAGAAAATATTTCCTTTGCAATTATTATGCTATTTCTATGTTAATGTCCATGTCATTCTAATATATCTGTTGCTTTAACTGAAAGAAAAATGTGCGTTCAGTACTGTCGCTGAATTTAATACACGTGTATAAGAAAAGAAACTTTCATTTCAGACAAACACTATTTTTATGCAAAGGTACAAACAAATGTTACACATTAAAAAATGGGTAATAAAGTAATATTATTAAATTTAAAACGTCTATGTTAGTCTGACTTCAAAAATAAATTTTACTTTTACAGACTGATTATAAATATTGCGAATTTGTTGTGTACTTCTGTAATGTTAGCTCCCAATGTCGTTTTTGCTATTTCCGAAAATTAACTTGTCTCATGCTTTCGCAGATTGCATCATCAGATAATAGATATACAATGAACACGAAACAATTAAATAATAATCACAACACCATTAATATGAAGAGCTCTAAATTAAAAATACATTTATTAAAAATCTCTGCACCTTAATACACATTTGCGGAGTTAGCACAAGAAGAAATAATACCTTTTTCTCTCTCAGAAAAGCAATCACTACAGTTTTTATATTAAATTCACAACACTACAATGTTGTAAAAAGTGTAATCTCATAGCAACAGAAATATAACGCACGTAATAATCTTTTCGGTACTGCTATCAAAATGCAAACAAGCGGTATGGAGATGTACTTTCGAGCCCAAGCAAAGTCAAGGCGTTCCTAAGCGTAGAGAAAAGGATGTCATCAGAAGCCATATCCAATGGCGAGGACGGATTTTTCCCTATGTGCGTGGTGCGGTACAGAATGCTTATATGCATACCGGTCATCTGCGGGTGTGGTTCCTCGTGGAAGACCACTACTAAACTCCCGGATAGCTGTTCTTGTAGTTTGAAATTGTCTTCAAAGTCGTGAAACGATGCTGTGAGCAATTCCGAACTCTGCAGCCACACTTGTCACACTGCGGCCTTCCTCCAACTTCCCAATGATTCGACCTCGGATAAAAACATTCAGATGTCGTCTAACAGATTGATTATTCGCCATTTCTCGCTGAGGCAGCAACTCGGTGTGATTTTAACTGCTATACGGCGTGCAATCTCTTTGTCAGAAATATTGATCTTACACCGACAACATGCTTTATACTACTAAGACACTCCCCCATTACGCCCACCTGCATATCTGCGCATGTGCTACCGTACATCACCTTACTTATTCTCCTGATTGGTCTTTCTGTCCGCTCTGCCTCTTCGTTCAGCTGATATGCTAATTTTTCGACTTCGTCCTTAATTTTTTCACACCAGTGTATTCTTAAATAGGACATTATTTCTGTTTTTAAAATTAATGAATACTCTGTTCTTAGTTCTTCCTCAAAATAGCTTAATTTAATTACTGTAATTAATTAATGCTCTCAGGAATCACGGAATTAAATGCACTCTCTTAAATAAACAAACCTCAAAAATGAGATATTTAAATTATATGAAATTCATACTCTCTGCCACATTTATTGCGACCAGAATAAAAATAACATCATAGAGCAATGGATGCGCTGTATATGTCTACTGTTGGACAACTAAAACGAATATTAAACAGAATATCCAATACGGTAGTAAAATGAGACAATTCATTATTAACAGGAAGTAATAACCTAGTGTCACTAATATTACGTTCAGTGAGGAACTAATAAAATAAAGCAATTCAATATTGGCAGGAAGTAATAATCTGGTATCACTAATATTAAGTTCATTGATGAACGAATTAAATAAAAATACGAACGATTATTCGATGTCGGTCGGTGCCTCCAATAATAATTAGGACTGTGTTACTTCTTTTGCATTTGAAGCAAACTCCACAGCAAAAACTTTATTTAACTCTCAAAACGGCAACATAGAAGCAAGAACAGAAAACGTATTCTAACTTATTTAAAATAAATAATTACATTCTTCGTGCGAGAGCCGCATAACATTGACATTAAGATATATATTAATGTTCATCTATTTAAATTGTACAAAAAATTAGCAACACAATTTAAATCTGTTGCAAGGTTGGTATATAATTTATCTCAGTAGATAACACAGAAAATAAATGAGTTTCTACTGCAAAATAATTCATGATGCTAAAGCTATTTTAGGTAACTTATATTTATTCTATGTATTTGCTGCATATTTCGAAATTTGATTTCATTCCTAAAGCAAATTACCTCTTAAGGTTCTATAACAGAATTTCAAGACGTATAAAATTAAAGAATTTCAATTTGAAGTAGAGTTAAACGTCCTGAAATATAGTTAAACACTTAAACAAAATTAAAAAATGCCCTAAAATACACAATACACTCTAAATTTTAAATTACACAAGTAATTTAAAATTTAGAGTTTTGATATTTGAATCTAATTAAAACGGAATGAAGTGAATAGTATTATTTAATTTAGGCAAAGCGTACTAGAAGTTATCTACATAAAAACCCACTCCAATTTATGTTGCAAAGTGTTAAAACAATGCTAATTTTTCATCAGTAGTTCCAACCATCATAAAAACTATTTATAAATATCCTATATTATACTTGTAAAAAAATTTTTTTCGCCAGAAAATGTTTTCATTAAAATTAAAAAAATTGTGATCGGAAGTATTTTTCTATTGAATACTTTCTGAAAAAAATTAAATATGTCATATATACGAATACAAAAATAATAATTTTACAGTTTTGTGAATGAAAATATACAGCAAAATACGTCATAATATATGCATTTTCAGAGCTTTAGCAACAAAAATAATCCAAATAATTTGAACTATTTTAAGAGAGTTTGTTAAAAATATATTCTTTAAGTTAAAAGCATATATACACATTTCATTTTAATTCGAGATTTTAGGCATGTCGATCTATGAAGTTTTGAAATAAAAGCATATTTTATCGGTGAAGTACATTGGATCATAATAAATATAAAGATAAAAAGTAAGTAAATCATGAGTGCAAGAAAAATGGTAAAATTGTAAAATCGCTACTCTCTGAATCTCTTTTTTACTTCTGCATTAAGAGCATTTCATCAATATATTCTTTTTTATATTATGTAGTTATATTTATTTATTTTACTTCAATTTAGATAATGGAAGAAGACATCGCAGTTCTGCAACTAACTCAGTTTCCCAAGATTGAAAATTTCAGGAATTCTAAAAACACATCCTCATATGGTTGAAGTGTGTATATAATGCAGGACTTTCATATAAAGACGTTCATACGATCGGATGGATTCTTATCTAATGAATGTTTTTGGAACATAATTACATGTTTTTCTATATCCGTTTCATTCTTGTCAGAAGACAGCTAGTGTATTAAGAGTGATGATGAATCAATTCCTTTGAAATTTCAGAATAGTCCTCTTATGGCACTTTTATCTATACTACTTATTAAGTTATTTTTTTATGACACCAGGGATTTTGTTCAAACGACCAACGGCCACCCGAATGGCCGAGATCGCCTTGTGTATTTCTACCCTCTCTCTGAAGTGCACAATAGATGAAATTTCCTTAAAGGCATTGTGTCAGTTCATCTTTATTGTAAAAAGCGTTGTCGGAAAATGATCCTTTTGTGTTTCTTCATCTTAGGTTTACTCAGTAGCTAATACACAATCTTCTGCTAAGAACTAGAAGGGATAACATTTGAATCTTTCATATCTATTTGTTCATTAATGGATTGGGGGGGGAGAATTGCAGTGAATTAGAAATGGAATTTGAGTCGTTTGGGTATTTTAAGCAACCAGGTAAGCCAAGGCCCTGCCCTTCAAAGGGTTAAATTAATTTGAAAGGAAAGTGAAGTAAGGGCAGTATTAAACTTTAATGGGCTTAAATTTCCTCTATTGCTAAGACACTCGCATGAAAATTGCTATTTGTTTCATTTATTTATTGTGTTCTCATTTTTTATTTCAGATGATTTTTCGTAAAAAATTTCAATCTGTGCTTAAATTTTACCTCTATGTATAAGCAAATTTATGTATTTAAATTTTTTTAGCTTTGAATATTATATAATACAAATCGTTGTACTGTTAATCCTTAAACACAGAGGTGCGGTCTCTATGACCGCGTTAATATCCTAGAACTGAGAAACTGCTTATAAGTCATGTAGTTATTCTTCTTCTTTTCAGTGCATTCAAGCTGATATAAAATATAATTATTCCTAAAATTTTATTAACCTCTGTCCATTAGTTTATTTTAATAATTTTTAAAATTGGGCTGGGGTCGTATAGACCTCCCCTCTGTGTTTACGCTACTTATTTCTCGCATGAGGGGGAGACAGCTTTATTACTATTTGAGTCATTTCAGCAGCTGGCCTGATAACAGATAGTGCCAAATTGGAAAAAAATGATTTTTTGATGGAGTTATCATTAGAATTAGTGAAACCACATATGGAATGGAGGCTTCAAAAGCCAACTGTGAACAGAGAAATACAAATGTGTATTCAGAGAGTGCTAGGAGTTTCCAGCGGAATCTATTCTAACCCAGTTGTAACTGATACCCTTAAAAAGTGTAAAACATGCTCTCTTTGTCCACCTAGACTGAGAAGAAAAACTCCCGATTTATGTTTCAGCTGCAAGAATCCGATGTGTAATGAGTGTGTCAAGAGAATTTGAAAAAATTGTGTTGAAATGCTTAAAATAATGTGCTGCAGTTTTTTAATATTCTTAATATATTTTGCTTTTTTGCATTATTTTATATAACCCAGATTCTGTAGATGGAAAATTTATCAAATAGTTTAGTTTGTACGCATTTGCAAGCAAGTAGTGTTTATTTATTTATTTGATTAAGCGTTCCGAACTTTTCGTATGTGATTTAAAAATTAATTTGAATACATTAATTTTACATTCTAAAAGGAAATATTTATCTCAATATAAGAAGCAAAATGTATTAATGCTTATATAATATTACTAATATATCATTTTAAAATTTTATGTTTTTAAAATGCATAAAATAGAGCGCGGTCTGAGAAACCTCTCCTCTGTGTTTACGTAACAGAAAATGAACGTGTGTACTTAAGGTGTACTTAAGGGTTAATTTATTTGACAGCTTAAATATATGCTCAAACAGTATTAACTTCAATGAAATCAAGATTTTAATAAACCATATTTAGATTGTTCTTAAGGGGTGTTTGAATGTAACTTGGGGATATCACAGCGCGGATTGGTTGTCTGTTCAAAACGTATAAATTTTTTCCTGGTTTCAGGAAAACATTATTTTGTTCCTTTTTTCTCTTAATATCTTTAAAATGATAAATATATCGTTTTTATTTTTTTTATGCAACAAATGCATTTTAGTACTTCTAGGATACACTTTAACATTCTAAAACTTTCTCATGCTTATGAATATCATAAAAAGGCTGATTTTTGATAGAATGATTCTGATTTTCTGAAAATATTTTGATAGCCTTTTAAAGCCCGATGCACCTATAGCATTTTTCTCGAATATTATTTGCTTGTGTTTTCCTAATTAGTTTGAATTTTTTTGCAAGCATTCATAAATACTCAGCTTGTATTTATTTCTACATTTATTTCCTTAGCTCAAGTTCCATCAGCGAAAAATTTTGTATTTACCATGAGTTTTTATATTAATTTAGAATACTATTTCTTAACGGGAATTTCATTTTATATCAACACAATGAGAATGTCTCTGGATTGCAGCATTACGAAAATATTGTTTCACATCAAACTCTATCTAAGTGCTGTTCAATAAAATGAAAAGTGTGATGTAGAAAATTACATTACAATGAACTCCAAGCAGATTAATGACGTTAATGAAATGACTCCACTTTGAGAAACAAGCGATCTAGATTGCGAAAGCAAGATTCCATACTTGACACAATGTCACTTTTTTTTAAATATTGAATTCAACAGCTAGTCAATACGATTAATATTCACTTTAAATATTTTATTATACATTCTGTAATCAGTATGTAAAGTGAAAGATTATTTAAAAAATATTTTATGAAGTTAAATTATCCAAAGAAAAATAATATTTAAATTTTTACGCTCTTGCTTGCAACATCTTTGATCAAGTATAATTTTAAATAAAATGCCATAACTGCAAATTTTAATGCAATTGAATAGGAATTTTAATTTAAAAATTTGGTTTAAACTTGGAAGCGTATCTTTTAGAAAAATGAATAAATTAAACATTAAGCAACTGCATTTTTTAAAATGTTTTTGTCTTCAAAATTTATAATCTGAAATTTGTGCTTTTTTCAGTGAGTAATTTTGGTGTATATTGAAATTTTGCTGTAATTTGAAAAAAAAATATAACGAAAAGTGAAAATGCTATTGGAATCATGACTCCTTCCTAAGTTTCACATAAGTATATTCTTTTATTTTTCTTCAAAAACTAATTTTAATTGCTAAATCTATTCCTCAAAATGGCACGCTTTTGTCAACAAAATAAAGGAGTCTAGAAAAGAAATAAAAATTCCTTAAACTCTCAAACGTTTTGTGTATTTGTTTTTAGGCCAATGAAAGTCGTTTTTCGTTAGACTATTTTTAATAATATTCATAAAACTATAAATAGAATTTCTGAATTAAAAAAAGAAAAGATTCAGAAAGTATTAAGTCCTCTCAGGGCATAACTTTACTATATTACACCTGATGGGAAATATTGGTAAAACAATTATGCAGCTAACAAACACTCCCACAACTATTTATCACTTTTTAGAAGTTCTGACAGCAATATTTGTAAGAACTGCTCTCTGCTTTAGTTACTATTCTATAAACAAATAGAAGCTTTTTCCAATAAAATATGCGACGCCCTTAGCTTCATTTATCTTTAATTTGCTTTGTAGATAATCGCCTATGATCAAAAACGTCTAACATCAAAAACATTTTAAAACATTCTCTGGATGTCACATATTTTAGTATCATTTCTATGATATCAGTGTTCATTCACATTCGCATGACTGCTACTTAGGTTGCATAATGCCAAATCCCAAAACTGCTTTCATTTCAATCAGATGTATATACTTTGCTGTAAGCTTTCTAGAAAGTTTTCCGAAATCTTCTAAAGATTTGAGTGTTTCTTTTGTTACAGTCACCATTTTGAAAAAAAAATTATTTGCTTAAAATTATACCCAGTTCCTTCAGAAATGAAAGGAAGCATGCCAGCCTTGCCTATGATGCCTTGCGTTTTGCCTTTAACGCTGTGTGCAGCCTTGCCTTTGCATTTTGCCTATGGCAAGAATTACCAACACCTAGGTGTTGGTAATTCTTGCATAATAACATGAAAAAAAATGCTTACAGAATTTTTTTTTATTTTCAAATTTGGGACAAAGGAGTCTGGCGTCTCGCATTTAAAAAAAAATCTTACCTCTACATATGGAAATTCAGAGCACTTATTAAACATTTTGCCCAAAAGTATGACGATAAATATAATAATCAAAATATAATTTGATAAACGTAGTTTTGATTATTACATTTCTCGACATAGATATATTTGCCTAGATTTATTTGTTTTTGAAATTTAGATTTATTTGTTTAGGAAATTTAGATTTATTTGCCTAGATTTATCTGTTTCGGAAATTTAGATTTATTTGCTCTGGAAAGATTAAAAATATGCAGTTGCAAGATCTGTGAGACCAGCCGTCAATATTGCATTGGACTATGCCATGGAATATAAGGTGCGAAAACTTTGAATCCTGTGGATCAAAATATAAATAAATCTAATTCTTATTTGCTAATTCAAATGGAAGGATTTGACTCCACGCGAACGGGCTGGCTGCATGGGTATTTTCGTGATTTTCCCCAAGTGTAACGTATATGCGAGCCAGTTTTCCTTCGAAAGACTTCCACGAAGATATCCCTCCTCTTACAGTGCCTTACAGTGCCCTTATAGCTTACAGTGTGCTTACAGGCCCTTACAGTGTGCTTTGCCGTAATCAACTAAACCAAACCACACCACGACATTGATCCAGCAGGTTTCAAATATTTTTATCATAAATTTCTGCAATCTCTTTCTTTTCTACATTTTTGTTCTTTCTTAAGTCATATTATTATATGACACCGCGCTTTGACACAGTCGTATTAATATCGCTGCATTAACTAGCCGCTCGACTGTCAATTTAGCTCGGAAAATAACCAGTTCATGCGGCATAAGTAGTTTCAGATTGCAATAGAAAGTTTTGTTATCAGCTATTTAACGAAGCAAGCTGCTTTAAGACTATATGTATGTTTAAGTAACAATTTGTTAATTTCTAACAGCAATAAGTTCAAAGTGTATTATAATAAACTAGGTTTGGTTAAGTTTGGTCTATTTGATTACGGCAAAGCACTCGAGGACTAATCGCCAAAGGGAAGAACTTCCTAAGGGAGACTGGCTAGTATCCGCTTTACACATGAAGAAAACAACGAAAACGCCCATGTAGCCAGCCCGTTTGAGGGTTTCGGAACTCAGACCAAACTACCAGTGTTCAAGGACTTTACCGCTCGGACGCTAGTGGGCCTATATTAAATAAAATAAATAAAAGGACACGTTTTCAAACCATCAACCATACCTTTCAAACCATAATCATGTAATAAAAATAATACCTCGCTATAAATTTCTACTTTAATTTGATTATGAAATCTGCATTTTAAACAATTTCTAACTGGGCTATGGTTTACAGGTATAATAATTCTTTTCTTATGTGCATGTAACTCCAAATATATGATGGGGAGCAAACTTCAGATTAAATAAAACACTTTAATGAGTTTAAGGTGTCAAAAGTCAAAGAATATTATCTATAAAGTACATAAAATTCATAAGCATAGAAAGAGATTAACGATTTGTACCCTTAAATCTTATATTTAAAGTGTTTGCTTAAAGTGGGCAAGACAAATGTCAGAAGAAAACATACTATGATATTATTTTACAATAAATTAACACCATCCACTAGCGGCCGAGCGGTAATGTCGGTAACTCTCCGAGGTTCGAATCCCAAAACCGGGGTGGATGCATCGGTATAAATTAATACCATAGAATGGTGTTTAGTTACTTAATAAAGAAAAGACAAAAATGGTCAAGGATATCTGTGTGCGTGAAAATTAGAACAAATATTTCAAATGGTCATGCTTTCTATTTTGCCGGTCAAGAGATCATAAATAAAAGAACATGAAAGAGATTTCCTTCTAAGCGTTTAAAAACGCTTACTTATTTTACGCTAGAAGTTTGTTTTATAGAGAAAGAAAATCTACGCAAATACATTTCTGTCATATTATGTAGTTTTTTGTTAATTTCAAGATTATCACTATAATTTCTTTCGTAGCACTCATGCAACTAAATAATTTTTATAAATTTGGAAAAGAATCAAGAAAGACAAGAATTGCAAATTATATAGAGCTTCAGTGGGAAGAAACACCAGAAGTAAAGTATTTTTTAATGGTAGATAACGTGCAATAATAAATGCAAATTGAAATTTATGAGTGAAATTCTCTGGTTATTTAGGAATATAAAATGTCCCTATTAAATATTTTGCGATGAAACCTGGTGCCACCGAGGTTTTATAAAAGCACTTTCTTGAACTGTTTTGTAATGTATCATTGATGTTAATGTTCAGAAGAATCCTAATTTGTTTTTTATTTTCTTCACATAATAAGGGAAGATAAAAGAATTATTTACCTTCTTTGAGTCGAAGATGTTGGACGCAAATGTATTGAAATTAGATCAGTGAGAATTTAAAAGAAAATTCTGAATGTGATTGCTTATCAGCGTATAGCCTCTGCTTTTGCTACGCTTTCTCGTATTCATGAAAATTGCAATCGCAAAAGAAGAATAGTAAAGCATTTCGCAACATGTAAAAGTAAAAGCTTTCAGAGCCTCATCAGTCTTGCTTGCCGTTCGATAAATGAAAGCTCTTTCTAGCACAAAGGATTTTTTTTTCATCGTACTATTTTATTCACCTTCACTTACCTGAAACGCTCGGAGGTAATTTCTTTTAGAAATGATATGGAATTAGTGTGTAGTGTGCGATTCGGAAACTGTTAATATGGTAAAGATTAATTTTGATTATCTAGAACTTTTAAAAATCTTTCATATGATATTGCAAATCAATCTTTCTTTCTCTTTATATCTATCCATCTAACCTATACCTGTCTACTTGTCTGCATTTATCTATCTATTTGACTTCCTATCTATCTAGACACACATATATGTAGGATTCTGTTTGTATTGAAGCTTAACTGAATGTCTATCAGACCCTGCTAGAATAGATTGGCTGCTTGAGCGTTTTCGTGATTTTCCTATGTGTAACGTGTATACGAGCCAGATTCTACTCGAAATTCCTCCAAGAAGGCATTCCTCTCCTAAAACAGATACCCTTCGCGTACTTTGCCATAATTAAATAAACTAAGCCAAACCGCCACATTTGGTTATTTAAAGTAACATAAGACTGAAAGTTTAAACTTAAGTAACGTGGTCTGAGACAATGCATAAAATAATCTATTTAAGCTGACGCAAGTAATTAACGGCGTGCTTTTAAAGTCGACTTTCAAAATGACATGTCAAAATACGCTTTGGTAGAACTGGCGATAGTAAATAACTGTAAGGAGGCTGCCAGTAACTTTAAAACATTCAAACGCTCGACTTAAATATTCTACAACTAATTTGCGTTCTGACGAGGTCTGCGAAAAAAGAAGAATTACAGTAAA